>WOXC01005984.1:162500-322500 GCA_011680675.1 Gymnobelideus leadbeateri | reverse complement strand
GAAAGTTAAGTGACTTAGCCAGGGTTATGGGCTTTTGAAGTCATTTAGCCCAATAATGACTCAGGCTCTTTCCATTATTAAAATTCAAAGGTAGGGGTCAGTAAACCCTCAAGAGTAAAATGTATGTATAAAAAGAATATAATAGCTATCTTGAGACCTTTTTCTCTATACACTGAAATGCAAAAATTCATGAAATCATAGAATCTCAGAGCTGTATGAGGCCTGAGGATTCCCCTCTAAAGCACTTACATTCCATAAACAATATCTGTATTAGTAGTCAGTCATTCAGTCTTTGCTTGTTATACCCTAGAGCAATGAATCTCAAAGTGTTCCCTGGGGATGCCTGGAAGTCCTGAAGACCCTTTCATGAGGTCATTGATGTCAAAACTATTTTTATAATGTTACTAAGATGTTTTAATTTCTAATATAATAAATAGAAATAGATGTAACCCACATAAATAATAACTCAAAAATTTTTAAGTATGTAAAGGAGTCCTGTGACCACAAAATTTTCAGTCTGCTTTAGAGAAAAGAAATTCACAATTCTTCAAAACACACCAGATTGAAATTTCTGAACGATACTAACCATAAACATAAGTGGGAGGTGGACAACTCTTTATTGTTTCTACCTTCTTGGACATCCCTTCATCTTGTCCTCCCCTGCAAGTGTCCTGTGACCTCTGCCTACAATGAGTATGAGAAGTCCCCAAAGCTTTCAAAGTTTCTCTCCTTCTCTCCCTTCCAGACAATGAAGGGCATTGAATAGCAGAAAAGAAACCCAAGGTCCCATCCAAATCTAGGCCCTCCTATTCCATTTTCATATTTGTGCCTTGTTTTTCTCCTTCACAGAACCTAAAAGAGTACACCAAACATAGTATAGAATTATTCAGTCCTGCCCAACTCTCCATAACCCCATGGACCATACAGTCCATAGGGTTTTCTTGGCAGTGATACTGGAGTAGTTTGCCATTCCCTTCTCCAGTGGATTAAAGCAAACATAGATTAAGTGACTTGCCCAGGGTCACACTGCTAGTAAGTGTATAAGGTTAAAGCCTGTCACTCTATCCACTGAGCCCCCTACCTGCTTCTTTCACCATAGTTTAATGGGTCTTAGAAATTGCAGTATAAACTCATTTAAGGAGTGATGGAATTAAAGAGAAAGGAAATTAAGGTTGAATTGAATTTGATTTTTTTTTCCTTTAGGTCATAAACATAGTTAAGTCATCCAGCCTACCTGAGTTTCATCTTAAAAATACTTGTTCTACTTAAACAAGCCACCTTCTACATTAAGCCTTTTTCTAATCCTATCTCTCCAGCTGCTACTGCCCTCCCTCCTAAAATTACTGTTTTCATTTTATATTTACTCTGTGTATATACACATAGCTCTATCTCTGTTACTCTGTCTCTGTCTCCTCTGTCTCGATCTCCCTCTATCTTTTTCATTTGTTCCTGGTAGAATGTAAGCTCCTTGTTAGACTAGTCACATGTCATCAGCAGAGTCTGTTTCACTTATGTATTTGTTCAGCAAACAATAGGTGTTTAATCAAAGCATTTAATTGAGTGAAAGAAACCAAATTGTGAAACCTTAAATTGACATAAATTTTTATCATTATTATATTTTACAAATAGCAATTAATCAATAAAAGTGATTAAGAAACTGTTACTTTCCCTGATTGCATTTGTGAATTGATCATATATCCTCAAATTTTGTTGCCCTCCATAAGTGAAACCAGTTAACAGTGACCTATATGAAAAATGTCACAGAAGCTTCAATTTTAGAGCTTATAAATAATTAATCAGATTTCCTCATTTTTTTGTTTTGTTTTGGTTTTTCCTGTATTTTGTTCCAACCTGTAATTTCAGAAATTTAAGGAACTCTCACTTTGGGAACTCCCAGACTGATGCCTATCCTTAACTCAGTCTGTTAATTTCCAGTTTTAAAGAGTTGCCTGGGGCACTGAGAGATTAAGAGATTTCCTCAGTCACACTGTTAATAAGAATTAAGGCAGGAGATTCTAACCCAGATCTTCTGACTACAAACCTATTCCTGAATGTGATGTTGTCATGCCACTCTCTTTCCCATTTTACAGACAGGGAAACTGAGACTCTGGGTTATAAAATGATTTTATCAATGTCCTGCAAATTAGTTTATGTCAGAGCTCAATGTTCATATACTAAGTGTTTGGTGCCTGTATGTAGGGCACAATTCATTCCATTGTTCTATAGGTTTAAAAATAAAATTCTAGGTTTTGTACTATTTGTGTCTCTTTGTGACTAAATATAACATAATGCAAAAACCAGCCATCAGTGTAGCAAACTCTGAATGAGGCTGATTCCTTTTTCCAATTTCCTACTCACAATAAAACCTTCAAATACTTAGAATCCATTCTGTGCCAACCTAAGTAACCTCCCCCTTTCTCTCTCTCTCTTCTCTCAAGAGCCTTTTGAAATCTCAACTCATCCATAAAGTATTCCCATTCATTGAAGTGATTCCTGCCTAATGTTCCTTTATTATTTTCTACCTCCCACTCCCCAATTCTTCCCATTCCCAAACATTCAGTACCTTAGCCACACCTTAATAAGAAGTCACAAACACTTGACTATTTACATAAACTAAAATCCCCCCTCCTCCCTGAGTTCAAATCTGGTACTAGCCATGTGACCTTGGGCAAGTCACTTAACCCCAATTGCCCTGCCCTCCCCCCTCCAAAAAGCACATAAAATAAAATAAAATCTCCCTCCATTTTTTTTATTATTTACAAAGCACTTTCAAATTCATTCTGATTGAATCCTTCCCATTATCTTCTGTTGTATGATGTCTAGGTGTTTACTATTCTTATTTTAAGGATGTGGGAATTAGGTATCAGGAAATTGACTTTCTGAGGTAACATATCTAGCAAGGAACAAGATATAGCACTGATCTCCCTTTTTTGAACAATAATCTTTCTACCATACCTCCTTGCTATCAGTCATTATGTGTATTTGTCCTTTGGGCTTAATAAGTCTAACAGTTATCATATAATTTATAAAATATAGTTGGTAAGGATAAATTGGTTATGTCTTATAATAAGATAAAGGTGATACTGGATTCTCCAAATGCTCTGTCAATGAGACATAAATCCTGAAGGGTTCTCCCAAGATGGAAAGGCTTAAAGTAAATGTCCAGCTATGGACCACCACAGTTGTTGTCCAGTGACCAGTCTAGGTAAGGGTGATCATCAAAAGGTCAGACACTAGGGGATTAATCATATTGGCTATGTCCATTTATTTAAGAGTAACCCGGTACAGTAGAAAAAAAAAAGGGAGATATGAAATCAGAGAAACTGGCTTCTAATTCAAGACTTGCTCCTTACAAGATATATAAATTTGGGCATGTTACTTTAGATCTGGCAAAATGAGGGAGTTTGACTAGATAATTTCTAAGATTCCTTCTAGCTCTAAATCCTATTAAATGAAATTATGTAAATAAGGTGATTTGTAACTTCAAGTCATAACAATTTAAAATCCTAAAATTATTCCCAAGAACTTTTTCATTCTGTAAGAATTATGTTGCCCCATATTGCGTAGGTATCTCTGATATTGTAGATTTGGGGGGGGGGGCGGAGGAAAAAAACACTAGAAAAAAATCACAGAATCTCATCCCAAGAAAGGAAACTTAAAAGATCATAGAATTACAAGAACATAGAATGGAGCTGGAATGTGAGAGCTGAGAGTCTCCTGGTTAGCCTTCCTACCAGCCTAAACTCTCTCCCTGCTCCAGTCTAGATTCTATTTGGCTAGCAACATTATGTTGCTAAATCATGTTTGCCCATATTGTAACCCTCTCGCCCCATCCAATAAATCCCAGCAGCTCCCTATCACTTCCAGGATCAAATATAAAATTTCCTGTCTACAGCTCTTTGTAACCTGGCTGCTTCTCTCCTTTCCAATCTTCTTACACCTTACTCATAGTCCTGTACTGTGTGCAATCCAGTGGCATAGACCTCCTTGGTGTTCCTCACAAAGATACACCCTCACCCCACTCCATGCATTTTCACTGTCTATTCCTCCCTCTTGTAATCCTCTCTCTCCTCCTCTCTGCATCCCAACTTCTTTCAAGCCTCAGCTAAAATCTTAACTGGGAGAAAAAGCCTTTCCCAGATTCCCCTTAATGTTATTGCCTTCCCCCTGAGGTTACCTCTAATTTATCCTTCATATATCCTGTTTACACATAGTCTTTTGGACATTGTCTCTTCCCCATTAAAATGTGAGGGGCCTTTTGCCTCTTTTTTTGTATCCCCAACACCTAAGTACAGTAACTGGAACACAGTAGGTACTTAATAAAAGCTTGTCAACATAGAAGGAACCTTTGAGCATAAAATGTTAAAGCCAAAAGAGACTTTAGATTATAAAATATCAGCATTCAGGGTCTGAGTTGGCAGAGACCAGAAAGATCCAATATCGTCTCCTGCCATCATTCAGGTCAGTGCCTAATCAGTTCCAGGCAGATGAGAATCTATTGTTTTTAAAGGATTATGGAAGTAGAGATTCCACAAACCTCCTTTGGTTTGCAGTATAAAAAAGAAGAAAAAAAAACACAAGCATTGTTGCTTTATATCTAACCTAAATCTTCCCTAATGTAGTTAAGTGTAAGAAACAAATTAAGAATAATGCCAGCAATTCCCAGGAAACAGTTTATTGCCCTCCTTCTAAAGCAAGAAACAGATACATTATTCCTGAAATAAAAGCAAATAGCTGACCATCACAGATTATATCTGTCACAGCTAAAGGCAAAATGAAGACTAATGGCTGCAACCAGGAAGAACAATTAGCAATGCCCATAATTTGGGCCCCATTTTCATTTTTATTGTCAAATCTCATCAGTGGTTTGTTTTAACAAATGTCTTCTACCTTCATTAAAGTAACAAGTGCCTATTAGTAGATGATAATGTGTTTGGATTCACACAACTATGTTTGAATTTTGCCATGTGAAATGAATTTGCATGTAGGTCTTACTTAAGCTGACAACATCATTTGCATATACATATATTGTTGTTCACCCTTCATTTTTTCCAAGAGGACCAATGACATCACAGGGTGATGATTTATGCAGGAATTGGCAAATAAAGCAGAGTTGCACAAACTTCTCATCCTCGCTCTCTCTTCCAGAATCATCAAAGGTCATTGGCAAGACAAAAGTCAAGATGAATGGGGATGACCTGGGGTGCATCTATACAAATATATACAGAGCATATGAAGAATACTGACCCCTAAATTTGCTAATCTGTTGTTGTTTTTCCTTTCTGGTAATTTTACGATTTCCTGTCTTTAGCCCTAACATACTTTGCTATTTTTATGGATCTCTGATTTCATCCACAGGGGCCCCTGTAGATTACATCATGTAGATTACAGCATCTCCATACCTTTTCATCCTGAGTAATTCTTATTGTACTCCATAGAAGATCCATCCAATCTACTAGAAGCCATTCTTGGATTCTTGTACTAGCATGCAAGTGCCAGGGAGTGCTCAGGCTATCTATCTGTCTGTTATCTCCTCACTACAACAAGCCCATCTCCTTGTCCCATCCTATGATTCCTTTTTGTTTTTAACAATTTTTATACACAGTGTTTTTAACATTTTATATCATTAATAGCACTAAGTTTTGTCAAATGCTTTACATAAGGCAAACTCATTTTCTTTGTAAACCTACTTCTTCCCAGCAAGTTGCCAGTGGCAGCCTCCTTGAGCCCCATGCATCCTTTTATCCTCTAGTAAATTGATCAGTCACCTGCAGTTTTCTATTATTTGAATCCATATAAGAGCACCAATACTTGGTGGGGTTTTTGTGATGATCAAATCAGACATATTGTACAAAGTTCTACGCACAGTACCCAGCACTTGGTTGGTTGGTTGGTTGGTTGGTTGATTGTCCTTCATCTTGAAGAGGACCAAAGTGACATTTCTATGTTGGGGTCGAGGTACAGTGTGTCTGACTATGGTTGATCTGATCAGACCAATATGAGCTTAGAAGGTTCTACCATAGGTCAGGCACAAATAGTCCATGGGAACATTTGGGCTGGAGTTCCTAAATTTGTACATCTCATTTCCTTTGAGCTACTGTGATTCTGTTTTGTTCATAGAGCACAGCATCTGCCTTGATGTGGTCATGTCATGCTGGACAGTCTTGTGCCACTGTCTCCCATGTCATGCAATCAATTCCACAGTTCTTCAGAGAGACCCTGATAGTGTCTTTGTATTGCTTCTTCTGACCACCATGTAAGTGCTTGCCTTGTATGAGCCTGGCATTTAGGAGGTACTGTATAAATGCTTATTACCTTTTCCATATCACATCACTGGTAGAGTATCAGCGTCAAAGGAAAAATATTTTCTTACTTACAACACATGTCATATGTTTCTCTAATTATTAAATGGAGAAATTTATATAAGGTGAAGTTTCTGCTAGAATTTAATTAGTAGCATGATAGATTAAAGACTTCAGTGTTTAGTACATAGTAGGCATTTAATAATTTTTTTCCATTTGAATTAATTCTATTGCATAGCAATCAACCTTGAACAGGGCATAAGATTAAAGCTAGAAAGAAACTTAAGAAAGAAACTTCTAGTCCAAGTCCCTCACTCTATACATAAAGTGAGATCCAGAGAGGTTAAGGCATTTTTCTAGTGTCACATAGGTAATAAGTCAAAACTCCAAGATGCAAACCCAAGTCCTCCAACTCAAAATCCAGCATTTGTTTCAATGTCTTCCTACTGGTAATCATAGGTTATTCTTTGATTAATTCAACAATTTATTCTATGTGAGAGTATTATGATAGTTCATGGTGGGGGGATATAGAAAGAAAAAATTATATAGCGTAAGACAGAATATCAAGTGCTTTCAGACAACTTGTTTTATCCTGACAAGCCTTGAAGGGAATCAGTGCAGATATTGTGATCCCGTTTCACAGATGAGAAAAATGAGTCATGGAGAAGTAAAATGTCTTGAACAAAATTACATAGTTTCTTAGCAACAAAGAAAAAATTAGAACACAAAAGTCTCAATTTCTAGAATGTGGCTCTTTCAATAGCACCATATTGCCTCAACATTAATTATTTAACTCCATACCTTGCATAGCAACAGTAGGTTAGCTAACTCATGGAAGCAAAGAGAGGGCTCCCCATTCCAAGTCATCTTGGGGGAGCATTTTAGACCTCTCTCCTATATGGGAGGTGGGATGGATCTTTACATGATCATCACCCTAATGCATTTTGTCCCACACTCTATACTCCAAGATCTTCATATATTCAGATTTACCTCCACGCAACTGATAGAGGAGATAATGGTTCTACTGTTACTTGTCCCAGCCAAAGCTATCTAGAATATGAAATTCACTTCTGGGAATCACCTTTCAGGAAGGACATTAGCAAGAGTGTCCAAAAGGGATGGACCAAGATGGTTAAAGAACTGGAGACCATCATTAGAGGAGTACATGAAGGAATTATAGGCTAGGAAAGAGAGGGTTTTGAGATTGGGAGTTGGTATGGGATAATATGATGGAATGAGGAAGATTGTTATTATTATCTAATTAGTTTGGAAAATTCTAAAATAGCTGTTTTCCAACTTCTAAAGTTTAGTTCTATAATAAACATTATGTGCCCCAAAAAGTGCTAGATGGTGTGGGGAAAGCAGAAGCAGGGCTCAAAATGAGGTCTTCTAAAAGTCCAAACATATTGTTGTTATAAATAAAGATGAGAGAAATCAGCACATTAATAAGCAGTCAAATTCTGCTTTATTCAAAATGATCATATATAAAAATCTTTATTTAGGAAGTATTTTGGCTGTAGGATTATATTCATAGTTAGATTTCTATGGGACCTTAGAACTCACCTAATTTAATTACCTGGTATAATGAAAAATGCCCTGAGATTCCTAGCTCTGACTCTTACTGGCCATGTAACCTTGTGCAAATTATACCACCTTTCAAAGGTCCTTTACAATGATGTGAATCAAATACTTTGTAAACGTTAAATGTGGGACTTGAAATCAGGGATATCTAGGTTTAAGTTCTGGCCTTGCTACTTATTAGTTGTGTGACTGCACAGATGATGTCATCTCTCTGAACCTCAGTTTCCCCTTCTGTAAAATGAAGATAATGGTAATTGTAGCATTTGTCTCATAGGGTTGTTATGGGAGGGAGGAAATCAAATGAAATCAGGTATGTGAAGCATAGCCTGTAAGTTTCTGTATGAATGTTAGCTACTATCATAGAGATTCATCACAAGGCATAGAAGATGGCAGACAACATGATAGTCCCAATGTCCTGGGCTCAAGGCCTGTCTCTGTCGAATTCTACCTTAAGACTATAATGTGGCAAGATAGAAAGGTCTCTGGACTTTGATAATTAGTATACCTGGATTCCAATCTTAACCCTGCCACTTACTATCTCTGTGATCTGAGGCCTCAGTTTTCTTATCTGTAAAAAATCAGAGTTGTATTTGATGACTTCTAGTTCTAAATCAATGATCCTATTGTTTTACAGCTGAGTTGATTCTCTTCTTTGCTAGTCTGAATTTCCACTTTGGGCATTCTCTACACTGGTGAAATCACAGGCCTGAATAAAAACAGAAATATACAGGGTCTCAAAATTCTTAGTGTAGCTTAAAAGTTATACCTACACTGACTTTGGCGACACCTTGCATATTGTTGTTCAGTCATTTTTAGTCAAGCTCAACTCTGCATCTCCCCTTTTGGGATTTTCTTGACAAAGATACTGGAGTGGTTTGACACTTCCTTCTCCAGCTCACTTTACAGACAAGGAAACTGAGGCAAACGGGGTCAAGCAATTTGCTCAGGGTCACATAGCCAGTAAGTGTCTGAGGTCAGATTTGAACTCAGGAAGATGAGTCTTCCTGGCTCTAGGCCTGGTGCTCTATTCACTGTACCACCTAGCTGTCCAATACATTCTATAGCTGTGAGTTATTTTATACGTGTTATATTTTATATGTGAGTTATATTTATAATTTATATATATATTTATTTATATATATTTATAATTATATATATTTTACATGTGAGTTATAAGGAAATTGAGGTTCAGATAATGTAAAATGATCTATCCAAGATCACATAACTAATAGGTAGCAGAAGAATTAATCAAACTTAAGTCTCCTGATTCCCAGTCTGGTGCTCTTTTTACTAAATCATGCAACCTCTTAATTCCCTGATTTAGAATTTGATAAGTACAGAAGTTTCCAGGTGGAAGGGACTGAGGGGGTGATTTGCATTTCAAAAGAAGTCTTCACTTTATTTAGCTTAGCATCCTTTTAAAATGCTAGGATCCTCAAGTCTCTTTTAAAACGTAATTTGCTTCACAAAAATTTTTTGCACCAGAAACTGTCACACCCACTAAGACAGGATCCACCAAGACAGACAATCTTTTGATAACTTCATAGCTTATTTTTAAGGAGTTACCTGAGTCAAATGGAGGGGAAAGGACTTTTGGTCCAGGCCAGATTTCAACCCAGATATGCATGATTTCTGATTCCAGCCCCAGCTCTACATCCATCAAACTGCTTTTAACAGAGACTGAAAAAATAAATAAATAAATAAATAAAATTTCTGCTTGGAGAAAATTTTGTTGTTTTCATTCTATTCTAGATCAAACAGTTAAGAAAGCAACATAGTGCTTCTGTTGAACTTCAGATTGGTTCACCCCATCTTTGTTTAAATCAAACAACCAATTAAAAAGCATTTATTAAGAGCTTACCTAGTGCCAAGCATTACATTAAGCCTGGGGATATGAAAAAAGGTAAAAACAAGCACTGTTCACAGGGAACTTGTGGTCTAACAGGGGAGGTAGTAGGTAAATCACTAGGTACATATACAGAAAAGGTGGGAGGTAATCTTAGAGGAAAAGGCACTAACAGCTGAGAAGACAATGATGGACCTGCAGAAAGCAAGATGTGAGCTAAAACTTGAAAGCAGCCAGGGAAACTAAGAGGCAAAGGAGAGAGAGAGAGAGCATTCCAGCTGTGAAAGGCAGCAGCTTCAAAGGAACAGAGATGGGAGATGGAGTGGCCCATACAAGGACAAACAGGCAGGCCAGTTTGACTTGATCACAGAGTATGTGGAAGACAGGAAGGGATCAAGTTATGAAGTTCCAAATTCCAAATTAAAGACCTTACATTTAATCTTTGGGATGGTAGGGAGTCACTGGAATTTATTAAGTTGGGGAAGGGGTAGAAATGGCATTTGATAAAGCTTTAGGCAAATCGTTTTGGCCACTGAGTAGAGGATGGATTGGAGTGGGGGAACACTTGAAACACCATGACCAATTAAATGACCATGGCAGTAGTCTCTGGGAGAGGTGGTGAGCATCTGAAATAGTGTGGGGGCTATGTGAGTACAAAGAAGGGAGTGTATAGGAACATTGGTCTTATTGATTTGACAAGAGGGTAGATGTGTGATGTAAGTGAGAATGAGGAGATGTGAATGACAGCAAGGTTATGAGGCTGGATGATGGGGAGATTGGTGGTACCCTTCAAAGTAAGAGGGAAGTTCAGAAGAGGGGAGGGTGTGGTCTTTTCACTGCTGCCTTTTCAATGTTAGATTTTTCTCCCCTTAAATTGACTCTGAATTTGTCTGTTTGGTAACTTTCTTATGTTATCCTTAGTTCTTTATTGTAGGTCCAAATACAGCAACATTGTAGGTTCCAGAGACCTTCCAAAATCCAGTTCCCTTACTCTTAGGTCTGCTTTTAGAACCTCTGACATCACTGTCTTCTCCCTTGCCCACCAAAACAATCCTCTATCAATTGATGTTGAACTAGGGCAACACCTAGATTTTATCCCTGATTCTTTGGATGAAAAAGACCCATCTGTCTCTTTACTCCATAAGTATTCTAAATTTTGGCTCCAGGTTGTCTGTCCTAACTGATGCCAGATGACTCTGTCCTATAGGGAGCTTCTTAATTCTTCCTCCCTATCTTTTCTGTTCTGATTCATTTAAAGTGATTCTTCTAATCTTTAGAATCTTAATTCAATGTGAACTAAACAGAACCAAGAAAACAATGGACCAAAAGACAACAATGTCAGTGGATAGAACAAGGACCACAAAACAATGGATGCTGAATCCTACAAAATTATAACAGTCATGCCCTACCACCAATATATGTGGGGAAATAGCTCCCTTCCTTCATCTTCTTTTTTTTTTTTCCAGTCAGTTAGGGTGAAATGACTTGCCTAGGGTGACACAACTAGTAAGTGTCTGAATTCAGATCTGAACTCAGGTCCTCCTGACTCCAGGGCTCCTGCTTTATCCACTGCAACACCCAGCTGCCCCAGCTTCCTTCCTTCTTGGTAAATGGAGGATTATGGCTCTAGATGACTTTAGACAATGCCAGATTTCACAAGGTGATGTTAATTTGGAAATTTTCTTTTTTCCTCTCAAAAATTTCTTTGTTATAAAATGACTCTTTGGAAGAAAGGAAGAAGAGTTACATCTGGAAATATAAGTGCTCTAAAAACAAAAAAAAAATAGTAAAAATTCATTTTAAAAACCTAAATTGATTCTTCTACTAGATGGTAAAATCCACAGAAGACATCGAGGGTAGTCTTAATTTTTTATGGTCAAACACAGTAATTTTTACATAAGAGAGGCTTAACATTTATTAAATTCAGTTCTGGATGTTTATTGGGCTGCTAGAGACCTTAGGATCATAGGAGTAGGGATTTAGAGCTGGAAGGGATTTAGAGCTGGAAGGGACATCACAAGGCATCTTGCCTCACCCCTTCATTTTATAGTTGGGACAGCCACGTTTCAGAGAGGTTCAGTGACCTGGCCATGGTCACACAGCTAGCAAATGTCCTCAATACTTTTTGGTCCCAGAGTAGTATCCTAGTACCTTAGCTCTGGAGCCAAAACATCATCCTGATTACTTACACCTTCCCCAAATCTAAAACCGTGACTCTGCACCACACTCAGCCTCCCTCCAATTCCTTTCCTTCTTTTTAAAAATGGAATCTGGTGTTTCTTACCCCGGAGCTCCTGCTTGGAGTCCCCCTGCAGCCCAATTGTGTTTGTAGGGCTGGGATTGCAGCCACATCCTGGACACATTCTGCAATGAATCATTTTTGTTGGTCTTTCCACCCTCCTCTCTGGTATGTCTCTGCATCAGCCATCCCTAAGGACCTCCATTCAAGAAGGAGTTTTTAGATTCCTGGTTTCACAGTTTAAAAAACAGAATATGTTCTATTATCATATGCATGGCGTTAGAAGACACTGAAATTACTGGCTATTTTTTTGGGGGGGGGAATAATTTACCTTCCTAGAGACTTTCTTTTTTGTTTGTTTTTGTACAAAATGTGCAAAGGAAGAGATGGAAGGGTGAGCATAGGGAAGGGAGGAAGGCAAATGGCAAATGTTTCAGCTTAAGTGCTGAATAGGATATGAAAGAGAATCTGGGGGCCATTTATTTTCAGGAAAGACACTCTAAAATTGAATGCCCCAGGGGCTGGGAGGTGGCTTTTGGAATTCAGATGCAAAGGAAAGTGGTCCAAGGGCAGTTGCAGCAGGACAGATTGACCTAAGCACTTAACAGCCCAAGTGAATATTTAATTAGATCAAAAGCTGTTTCTTTTCTTTTCTTTTTTGCTTTTTGGAGGGCAATTGGGGTTAAGCAACTTGCCCAAGGTCACCTGGCTAGGTTTTTGTGTGTGTTAAGTGTCTGAGGCCAAATCCGAACTCAGGTCCTTCTGACTTCAGGGCTGGCTCTCTACTCACTGCGCCACCTAGCCGCCCCCAAAAGATGTTTCTTACCCAAGATGGCAGACTGGAAAAGGTCTTGCCTCTTCCCATCAATTGTAAGCATAGTATAGTGGAGGGAGCCCCATAGCGGTGGACTATGGCTTTTCCACTGCTACTCTTGCAAACTTGGTCAAATGATTGAATTACTTTGAGCCTCATTTTCCAGAACTGTATTACAGTGGGAATAAGGAGGATCTAAACTCAATGATTTCTGAAGTTCTTTCTAACTCTTAACACTCTATGGGTTTTCTTGCTCTTATCTTGTTTCATTAGAATCAGCTTACCTAGAATGATTTTGCATGATTTACTAGTCCTGTCCTACTTAGCAAAACTCCCTGGCTTGGTCCACACTCTGACCAGTCTTGGTCTGATAGCTAATAAAGAAAAAAGATGAAGTTAACAGTATCCAGAGCTGCTAATGACAGACTCCCCAGTCAAGGAGGAAATGATTGCCATGCCTGGTATTTGTTGGAGATCCCAAAACTTCTCCTGGAGCTCTCCCCCTGGAGTCTGGCATTTCATTTACACCATGTTTCAAGAAAAAGTTCAGACAAATAGGTGCTACTCAGAAGCCCCATTCCTTGTGAGGTTCCTGGGCAAGCCCCCTGGCTTGTCAGAGAGTATGAGTGATAATTAAAAAATAGGATGAGGAAGAAAGGATATGGGCAAAAGGCTGAAATTTGATCCAAAGCTGGGAAAAGGTATATTAACAGCTGGAGAAAGGAAAGAATCTTCTCAGAAGCAATAATAAAGCTCTTTAATGCATTCAGAAGCAAGTCTCTTTAAAAGCTCTACTCTCAAATATAATTAACCATACTCTTATCTTTCAGGGTAATATATGTTAATTTAGACAAATTCAGTCCAGAGCCCATAGAGTCAACAAACAAGGTATTGAACCAAACTGTAGATTTAGAGCAGGAAGTGACCTTAGAGGTCACCTTGTCTAGGCCCTCCCCTTGACTTTACAAAGAAACCGAATGCCATAGAGGTAAAGATACTTGTATACATTCACACAGTAAGTAGCAGAACCAGAATTTGTACTTGGGCTCTGTAATTCTGCATTCATTGCTCATTCCCCTGCATTATACTGCCTACCCACATTAGGAGATCTGTGCATCTCATCTACTGACTCTATGACCTTGGACAAGTAACATCAACTCCCTGAGCCTTACTTTTAATAATACATGTATTACCTGTATCATAGGGTTCTGTCTGACAGTGCTTTGTTTTGTTATCCAGATATAAACAATAGTGAGTAACAAGAGTACTAGTTTAATATAATATCAGTTTTAGATAAGACTGAGTCAAATTGAATGGGATTAGGAATAAGGGAGAGGTGAATTGAGAAGCAAGTGAAAGAAATAACTTAAATTATCTTAAGTAGCTTTTTAATATTTAATTACTGATTAATTAATATCAATTATTTATTTTAAAAATTATTTTCACTGAATAGTAGATCTCAAAGAAGCTTTAGAACAGTCAGAACTGAATAGAACATTAAAACCTAGAATGTGAGAATTAGAAGGAACATTACAAAATTCATTTTAAGTCATTTCAACAGGCATGAAGCAACTGCTTTGTACCAGGCACTGTGTTAATTTCTGGGTATACAAAGGCAAAAATAAAAGTATCCTGGATTTCAAGGAGTCTTCATTCTATTGAAGGAAACAGCAAGTATACAGATAAATAGATTTAAAAATATGCAAAGTAGACACAAAATAAATTTTCAGTTAATGAGGGCACTGGAACCTTGGGGAATCAAGATGTATGAAAGGCGAAATGTATATTCGAAGAGAGAATGTTGGAACTGGTGGGGAGCTTTGCAACCTAGAATATCAAAGCTGAAAGGCTCATCACAGCATGGAATATGAGAGCTTCAAGGGCCATTAGAGACCAAGAAGTTCAAATCCCTCAGTCAGTGGACTAGCACTAATTAAATGCCTACTATGTGTCAGGTAGGGTGTAAGCATTGAGGGTATAAAGAAAGGAAAAACAAAATAACAAAAACAATTATCTTAAGAGGAATTCTCAATATAATGAGGGAGTCAACAAGCACACAATTATGTACAAGCAAGACATATTCATGATAAAGGGGAGATAATCAGCAGAGTAAGGGAATGTGAAATAGAAGGTCCTAGGACATGCCTCTCATAGGAGATGGGATTTTAACTAAACCTAAAGGGAGATAAGGCAAATGGATGCGAAGATGAGGAGGGCATGTCCCAAGCATGGAGACAGCCAAAGAAAATGTCCTTATAATGTCTATCTTTCTACTTGGGTCATTATAAGATTTACAAACGTCTTAATAATCTCAACCCTTGGAGGCAGGCTATGAAAGAATTATTTTCCTCCATGAAGGCTAAAGAAAGATTTAAAGGTCATAAGGCTGGTTGGCATGTAGTAGATCTAGAAGTCAGGCACAAGTACCTTACTTTGTCTTGTGGCTTTTCTGTTAGCTCTGTATGCCTCTGACAGGTCAACAGAAAAAATCCTCATGCCTACCAAGTCATTTGACTCTTTTCTCACTAAAAACATAGAGATTATATTACTAAAGTCAGCAAGCATTTATTAAACACCTACTATGTGCCAGATACTGTGCTAAAGCCTGTGGATGGTGGTTATCGTCCTTCATTCTGGAAGAAGACCAAAATGGCATCTTTATGTTGGAGTCAAGATACAGTGTGTCTGACTAGCTACTCAGACCAATAAGAGCTCAGAAGGCTTTCCCAAGGGGAGCCCTGGGGCTACAAAGAAAGGCAAAAGAAAGCCCTTCTGGAGGAGCTCAAAGTCTAATGGGGGAGAAAACCTGAAACAGCTATGTATAAACCAGATATAGACAGAACAGATTAGAAATAATCTTGGAGGAAAAGCAATAGCATTAAGGAGTATTGGTAAAGTCTTTCTTACAGAAAGTGGGATTTTAGCTGTGGCCTAAAGGAAGTCAAGGAAGCTAGGAGATGGAGATGAGGAAGGAGAGATGGAGTATCTTATTCAAGAAATGAGGTGGGGGTGGGGTTGGGGATGGGGCAGTATCATTGAGTCATAGAGTACATGGAGGGGAGTAAGAAGAAAACTGAAAAGGAAGAGGCAAGGATTTAAAGGGTTTTAAAAGCTAAACAGTGGGCTTTATATTTGATATTGGAGATAATAGGGAACCACTGTAATGAATTACGATAGTGATAGAGTCAGACTTTCACTTTAGGAAGGTTGGATTGGAGTGGGGAGAGACTTGAGGCAGACAGACCAACTGGAAGGTTATTGTAGTAGTCCATTTCTGAGATTATGAGGGCTAGCACAAGGGTGATAGCAGCATAAGAAGAGAGAAAGGGGCTTATACAACTGATGTCATGAAGGTAGAGTCAACAGGGGTTGGCAACTGACTGGGTACAGGGAAGTATAAGAGAATGAGGAGATGAGAATTTTGCCTAAAATGAGAGGCTGGGTGACTGAGAGGAGGATGCAGGACTCTTTGTAATTGAAGAATTAAGAAGAGGGGATCTGAGGCAGGGGAAAGTAGTAGATGAGTTCAGTTTTAGACATGTTAAGTTTAAGATGATTACAGGACATTCAGTTTGTGATATTTAATATGCATTAACAGATTCAAGACTGGAGGTCAGGAGAGGAATTAGAACTAGATAAATAGATTTGAGAATCATTTTCATGGTGATGATAACTGAATGCAAGAGATCACCAAAGAAAGGCCCAGTACAGAGACTTGGGGGACAACCATATTTAGCAGGTATGAGCTGGATAAAGATCCAACCAAGGAAACTAAGGTCTGATGGGTAGGAGAAAAATGAGGAGAAAGTAATCAGTGAAGGCTAGAGAGAAGAAAGTTTCAGGGAAAAGAGGATTATTGACAGTGTCAAAGGGTACAGAGAGGTCAGGAAGGATAAGGACTGAGAAAAGACTGATATTTGGCAATTGAGAGATCATTAGTAACTTTGGAAAGAGTCATTTCAATTGAATGATGAGATGGGGAGTCAGACTGTAGAAAGTTAAGGAGAGAGGGGGAGGAGAGAAAATGAAGGCACCTATTATTGATTACCTTTCCAAGGAGGTTAGACACAAAAGGGAGGACAGAAATGGGATGATAGTTAAAAGTAATAGGTAGGTGAAATAAGGGCTTTTGGAGGATAGGAGAGACATGGGTAGATTTGTGGGCAGTGAGGAAGCAACCAATAGACAAGGAAAGATCAAAGATTGCTCATCTACCTCACAAAGCTGTTACAATAATAACAAAGACCTATTTATTAAATAGCCACTTATTGGGTGCTCAACCCTTACCTAGGATCCAGTTAAATATAAAGTTTAGATATGATGATATTTTGCCTTTCTCCAAATTTAAAAAAAGGAGATGAAATGATGTAAGGCAAGTGAAAAGAACATTGTAAGTTGTGACATGCTTTACCCATGTACATCATCATTGTAGTCTTCATGGTTGTGGTAATCCACACTTGCAGTCATCCTGATCCTTGTCCTGTTTATGAGTGAATGGAACAGTAATTATGAAGTATTCACTTCATGCCAAGCACTATCTTAAGTATCAGGAGCACAAATACAAAAGTGTCATCAACATCACCCTAAAAACTCAACCTACCTGTAAGTGCCTTACTTTGGAGTTTACAGAAAACAATTCAACAAAAAAACTCATCTTTGAAATTAGCTGCAAGGATAAGAAATGTGAAGAAATGAAAAGTCAAGTTATAAATCAAGGAATTACACAAGGCTACATGTGTAGCAAATAGTAGGGTTCCACTCTGAATCCAGATATCTTGATATCTTCCTGACTCCAATCTGGCAAGACCATCTCAGTACTGAAGTGATCAGTACCCTCTGCCCCTTGGGCCCCTCTCTTCCTCTGATTGGAGAATGGAGAGAGGAGGGATCATCCCAGAACCTCCATTTAAAGAAAGCAGTCAGGTCGTACATCCCTTCATTTCTTACCCACCTCTACCTCTCTGGACTTCTCCATCATCTATATTACTCCTAGACTTGCTACTTTCCCCTTTCCTCCTCCTTTTCAACTTCCTTCCTAGTGTTATCTCCCACATTAGCTTGTAAGTTCCCTGAGGGCAGATGCTTTTTGTCTCTCTTTGTTTCCCCCAAGTTTGACTCTGTGCATGGTCCTTTTAAATTGCTTAATAGGTTTTTATTGACCAGTTCTCAGTAGTACATCCACAGGATAAGACAACAAATTTAGATAATCTCTAAATTCCATCATGAGGCTACTCAGAAGACAGAGTGCTATGCCTGGAACCAGAAAGACCTGAGTTCAAATATAGTCTTAGGTACTTACAAGGTGTGTGACCCTATACAAGTTATTTAACCTTTGACTTAATCCACTGGAGAAGAAAAGGCAAACCACTAGTATCTTTTTTTTTTTAATTTTTTTATTATTTTTTTTATTTTAACAAGATTTGATTCTTTATTAAATTCTGTTTTACATCATTCATTTCTGCCAGATTTTGAGTTACAATCATTTTCCCCCCATTATTCCCCTACCCAACCTCCCAGAATAGCAGTCCCACAAGATATCGCTTCCTCCAATCTGCTCTCTCCCATACCTTCTCCCATACCCCCATCGACTTTTCCATTAGAGGAAGGTGAATCTTTGTGTCCCAATGCCTGCACATCTTATCTCCCTATTACAAGCAAAAGAGTATTAATAATAGTATTTATATATATTTGAAACATTTAATGTTAAGACCTCGAATTTCAGATCCATTTCCTTCCTCCCTTGTCACCCATTCCCTCTTGGGAGATAAGTAATTCAGTATATGTTGTACATGTCTAGCTATGCAAAACATTATCATAGTAGATCTATTGTACAAGGCTGCTTATAATTCCCTCCCACTCATCCCACCCCCCACCTGGTCCATTCCCTACATGATCCTGTCCCTCTTCTATAGTGGGTACTTCCAACCTCCCCTCACCCCAAGGATGCCCTCCCATCCATCATCCCTCCTCTCATCCCCCTTCCCCTATCCTGCTGCAGGTTGAGATATCCCATTTAGTATGTATGTCATTTTCTCCCTGAACCAAATTCAATGTGAATATGGTTTTGCCTTTTTAGCCTTCCTTATTCTCCCCCTCCTTTGCAACCACTTCCCCTTGCTTCTTCTACATGGGATAGTTTACCCTACCCTGGCTCTCCCCATCTCCTCTTGCCACTTTCCTCTCTCACCTCATAATTTCATCCCTTGAGTATTCTCCCTTCCCAACAAATTCAACCTATGCCTTCTATCCATATATAACTGTAACCATATACACACACATTCACATATGTATTCATATGACCACACCCCCTTCTTCCATTATTTTCATAGTGAGAAAGATATCATCAGTCACAGTTATTGCTTTTCCATATAGGAATGTAAATAGTTCCACTTTGATAAGTTCCTTTTGATTTCTTTTCCCTGATTACCTTCTCAGGCATCTCTTGCTTCTTGTGTCTGGATGTCAAATTTTCTATTCAATTCTGGTTTTTTCCTCAAGAATGCTTGAAAGTCCTCTATTCCACTGAATGACCATATTTTCCCCTGAAACAAAATACTCAGTTTTGCTGGGTAGGTGACCCTTGGGTTCATTCCCAGTTCTTTTGCCCTCTGGAATATCATATTCCATGCCCTTCGATCCCTCAGTGTAGAAGCTGCCAGGTCCTGTGCTATTCTAATTGTGTTTCCACAATATTGAAATTGTTTCTTCCTGGCTGCTTGTAGTATTTTCTCCTTGATCTGGGGATTCTGGAACCTGGCTATAATATTCCTGGGAGTTTTCTTTTTGGGATCTTTTTCAGGAGGTGATCTGTGGATTCTTTCAACCTCTATTTTGCCCTCTGGATCTAAAACATCAGGGCAGTTTTCCTTGAGAATTTCTTGAAGGGTGATTTCTAGGTTCTTTCTTGATCATGGCTTTCAGGTAGTCCAATAATTTTTAAATTGTCTCTCCTGGATCTATTTTCCAGGTCAGTGGTTTTTCCCATGAGATAGTTCACATTGCCTTCTAATCTTTCATTTGTTTGGATCTGCTTAACAGCATCTTGATTTCTCATAAAGTCATTAGCTTCCATTTGCTCCAGTCTAACTCTGAAGGAATGAATCTCCTCAGTGAACTTTTGAGATTCTTTTTCCATCTGGCAAATTTGACTTTTTAAGGCATTCTTCTCCTCATTGCCCTTTTGGGCCTCCTTTGCCATTTGAGTTAGTCTATTTTTTAAGGTGTTGTTTTCCTCAGTCAGGCTGTTGACCCTATTTCATACTTTTCCTGCATCCTTCTCATTTCTCTTTCCAATTTTTCCTCCACTTCTCTTATTTGATTTTTAAAGTCCTTCTTAAGGTCCTCTATGGCCTGCAACCCGCTCATGTTTTCCCCTGGGGCTTTTGGAGCAGGACTTCTGACCTCACAGTCCTTTTCCCGCTCTATGCCCCCAAAATAGGAGTCTAGGGTTGCATTTTTCTGTTTCCTTTGCCTTGGCATGTTGCCACTTAATTACTTGACTTTTGGGCTTGTTGCCACAATATGGCTTTAAGGCCAGCTAGAGGAATTTTCGTCCCAAACGTGTGGGGGGCAACTTCCGTTTCTGGCAAGCTGTAAACCCACCCACAACTTCCACCCTAGATCACAATCCAGATCCAGGGAGGTTAAAGCAAGAGCGATTACCCCCCAAGACTGATCGCTGGATCTCCCTACAATTAATTTGCAGGCTGGGAGCTGGAGCTGCCTCTGAAAACTACAAAATGGTGTTTGTCCTCGGTGGCTTCTAGCCCCCAGGGGAGGGAGCCGACGCATTCCCTAAATACAGGTCCTAAAGTCCATAGGACACTAACCTCTTACTTTGTCCTAGGCATGTCTATGTTGATAATTCTGGAGTCGCCACAGTTCCTGGTGTTCTGGGGTTCCTCCAGCCGGCTGCTGGCCCTGCCGCCCTGGGGCTAAAACCTTGGCTCATGCGGACCTGGGCTCGGCTTGGCTCCTGTGTTCTGTGCGCTGCGTGCTGCCAGGTCCCAGACCACTGTGCTGGTCCTTCCTGCAGGGCTGCTGGCCTGTCGTCAATGGGAGGTTAGCTTCTCTGTGTCATTCTGTGGGTGCTGGGGCTCCAGAAGTTGTGCAGAGTCCCCTTTTACATAGTTTTCAAACCACTAGTATCTTTGCCAAGAAAACCCCATGGACGGTATGGTCCATGGAGTCATGAAGAGTCAGACACAACTGAATAACATTACCAATTCCATTCTGGCTTTAAGAGTCTATAGTTCTAATTTTCAACAAGTCCCTTAGGGGGAAAAGATGTCATGTCCACCTTTTACCCATTCATTCAATTATCCATCCCAGGAAACATCTAGGTGCTATGGTAAATGGAACTCTAGACTTGGAATAAGGAGGACCAAGAATAAGTGTCCAAAATCCACCTTAGCAACTTCCTAGCTCTCTTTCCCTGGAGAAGTCAAACCTTTCTCAGCCTCAGTTTCCTCATCTATAAAATAAGCTTAATAATAGCACTTATCTAACTGGTTGCTATGAGTATCAAGTGAAATAACATATGTTAATCCTTTTGCAAACCAAAAAGTATTTTCATGATTGCTAGTTAATCCTTTTTCATGATTGCTAGTTATGGTTATCTTCGCTAAATCTTGTTTTGAGTGCCTACCTCCCTAGAACTCATTTTCCTCCTCTCTAGAATCTGGATAGTATTGCTTGCATGGCTTACACCTCAAGATTGCCCAAAGAACACAATAAGAGGATGTATGTGAAATTTCTTTTTAAACCACAGATAAAATCATTATTATATACCCTCAAGGAACTTAGCTTTTCCAGAGTCAGAGAGACAGCAACAGTGGCCTGAATTCCTAGAACCCCTTCCTGGAAGTTCTGATCTCCTAAAGAAAAAGCCACCTCTGCCCTTCCAATGATGTGTCTGCAATTTATTTTTTTTCTCAGTTAAGATCATTATAAGAAAGATTGATTATACTGCTTGGTCCCAGAGGGCAGAAGTCAAAGCAAAAGGAGCAGTTTCAGAGAGGCAGATTTCGGGTCAGTATAAGGAAAAGCTTCCTAGCACTATCTCTCCCAAGTTTCAGTGGTGTGGTTCATCTGACCCCACTATAGTTCAGTCTTTGGCTTAGTCTTGGAGAGTTGGCTGGGGCCATAAGAAATCACATAACTGGCCTGCACACGAAGATCAGAACTTGAACTTAGGTCTTCCTGACTTTGAGGAAAACTCTTTGTCTACTATACCAAGATTACCCTTTCTATATGTTTATAAAAGGGCAGCTAAATGGCAAGTTGATAGAATGCCAGGCCTGGATCTTCATGAGTTCAGTTCTGATCTCACATATTTACTGGCTGTGGGACCCTGGGAAAGTCACTTAACCCAATTTGCCTCAGCTTCCTCACATGTAAAATGAGCTGGAGAAGGAAAAGGCAAGGTACTCTAACATCTTTGCCAAGAAAACTCCAAATGGGGTCACAAAGAATCAGACATTACTGAAAAATGACTGAACAACAACAAACAGCAACATGTGTTTATAAAAATCCTATCAGAATTTCCCCCCAGTCGCTCCCCCAATTCATGTTATGCCCTAGTCAACTGCCTTATTGATCTACCCCCTAGCCTGGCTTTGAACTGGACAATATGAGAGAGGAAGAAAGAGACAGAAATACACCAATTAGGAATCATGAATGGACAGGACTGTGAATAAAGTGAACCTGACAGTGAAGAACATCTCTTTTTCCAAATAGAGAAGGATTCAGACTGAAGTGAGGAGAGAGCAAAGAGTCATAATTTTTAGCATGATATAAAGACAAAAACCCAACATTTAGCTCCATCTAGAAGTGAAAGGCTGCCTCAAGAGGTACTAGGCTTCCTGTTCCTAGAGATCTTCAAACAGACTGAATATCTGTACACTGGAATTTATCAGGAATGACTTGTACTGGTTGACTCAGAAAGTCTTTGTCCTTCCCGAGACTGTGATTCTGCATAGACCTCCTTTATTCAGTAGGTGGTAGTATCTGGAACTCACTACCAAGAGGTAATAAAGGCTGAAGTATCAAGAGTTATAAAGTAGTACTGGCCAAACTTAAATTGGCCATGGAAGACTAGAAAGACACCAATGGAACTCATAAATTCTGATCTGAGGGACCCTGGGGAAATGGAATGTACTTTGGGAGAATGGAAGTAGGGGAATTTGGGAGCAAAATCAAGGAAATAAAACTTATTATTATATTTTCCCCTACTCCATGCTTCCTATTATAAGGTTTTAAAAATTTATATAGATAGAACTTCATTTTTACTATTTTGGAGGTAGAAGTTTCACTAGCATCCATATTGTCTCATGAAATCTTTACATTGCAAAGAACACAGCTTGGAAAAGGTTGGCTTAGAGATGTTCATGGCTGACAGACTCATAACTCATTAATGCAATAAATATTAATAATTTAGAATTCCGGGATTTGTATTTAGTGATTCTAGAATTTGTGGAGGGATTGCTACACACTAGGTGCTGGGAGGCAGGTAAGAAAGGTGGGGGACAAAGAAAAATAAGACTGTCCTTGCCTTCACAGTCTGGTAGGGAAACATACACAGATAAATGTAAAATAAACTGGAATGTGATAAGCAGATAAGAAAACTCTGAAAAGAGATAGCAGGGCATAGCAGATAGAAGGGTGGTCTTGGAGACAAGAAGTCCTAGGTTTAAATCCCACCTCTTGCACATACTGACTGTGTGAGTCTGGACAGATCATTTACTCTCTTGGTAGCCCAGATAACTGATCTGAATTGGCAGAGGAAGTTTTCTCACAGAGTTTCTTATACATATAAAATGATGTGTGTACATATATACTATACATGTGTGTATACTTGTATGGACATATACATGTACACATATGTGCATATATGTAGGTATATATTGTATGTGTGTGATGTAAGTTGCTGTATTACATACACTAGTTAATGTTTAGCCACCGATCATATAGTCACTTGGTGACTTGAATTCCTTGGTTGAGCTCACTGGAGTACAGGAGAGATATATAAAAGCAGGTATATATAATATCTTACCCTCTACTTTCCCATGTAATATATAATTTCATGTATATAACTACAATTTCATATATATGAAATTTCTTTTATCTACATATATAATACAGCTAATTATCTTATATATACACATATATAGATATGTTCATATCTAGTTATGTCTCTATATAGGTATATACATATACCTATATATGTATATATTTAAGCTATCAAAGCCTAAAACTACACTGAGACTTTTGAATCACTTTGTAAATTAGACTCTATTGATGATGAAGGATATGAAAATGAGAATATAACCTTGTTTCCTGGTGTCTCATAATATGGGTTCTCCACCTCTGGACCCTGTATAACAGTTTATTTTAATCCTTCTTAGGCAATTGGGCCTTCACACACATACACATATACACACATGCACACACACGCACACACATACACACACATATGTCATCGCCAGTTGATAACACTTATTTTAAAAGTGAGGAAGGGGAGCGGTTAAATGTAAGACATGTACGTGTCATCTTTTGGCCTTTTCTAATGATAGATCAAATTTCTATAGCCCTTTAAAGGATTTCCTTCTTAATAACCTTGTAAGGCAGGTAGCAATTAGTACTATTTCCTTCATCTCACAGATAAGTAAACTAAGATTCTGAAAAGTGATTGGATTTTCCAGAGTTTGCATAGCTTGTCAGTGTCAGAGCTGAAATCTGAATCCAGGTTTCCTAACTCTGAGACCCTGGCTCTCTCCAGTAGGTCTCATCCTTACTGAGACAGAATCCTAGGCTAGACAGGCCATAGGACAGACCCATTAAGATTATTCCCATGTAGGTAAAGGGCTGTATAGTAAGAACCAGGTTCACATAGGGACTGCCAAGTGGTAAGTGGCCCTTTGGTAATGAGAAGTTCCAGATCCTTTGGACTTTTTCACTGAGCTATTTTATTTGCTGAATTGCGGTAGAGGTGTATAAAACGGCTAGCAACTCAGAGTGATTGATGTAAGCACACAGAAAGTAGCCTCGCCATTGATTTTAGAATCTCAAACACATAAGTTTGTAAACACACTCCTGTAAATAGGATAACAGAATAGAAAAGCAAGAAGGGACCTTGGACATCATTTAGTCTAAAGCCCCTTATTTTACAAACAGGGAAACTAAGATGGAGAACTTGGATCTCCTGACTTAGCACTCTTCTATTTATACCATGTCTTTTTGTATACTTGGCTGGATGGTCCCATTCATCATAGAATCACAGATCTAGAGAAGGAAGAGACCATCAAGGTCATCTGGTTCAGCGCTATCAAAGACTCAGTCCTTGAACCTGGGAAATATTTAACCAAATAAAAATATAACAAGGCATAGATAATGCTACTATATGCTAGTCTTAGTCAATATACAGCCTGCAAAGATCCTTATTGGCCATTTCTTTTCCAGTTTGGTACATCTGCTCTCCTTCTATGTCCTTGCTTGAAAGTTAAAGAAAGAACGCTCAGGAAAGTGAGGCCACTTATAGTGAAAGGCAAAGCAGAAACACTATTCTTTTCACTATACTATATTGCCATGAATATATTCTTCTCAAGTTTCTTGCAATTTTTCTTCATTGTCTGTTTTATGAGCATTTTGGGAAGCATGGATGGTGTGATGGAAAGAACAAAAGAATTGGTGTCAGAAGAACTGGGTTCTTGCTCTGGCCTTCAACAAATCACTTTTCTTCCATAAGCCTTAGATCTCTCATCTATAAAATACATATAAAGATCCTTGGACGACCTCCTTTATAGGGTTGCTGTGAGAACCAACCAAAGTAATAGATGTTAATGAGCTTTTTACCATACAGTTCTATGGAAATGTGAGATGGGAAGGAAGAGGATGATATAGATAATGATAATGATGAAGAAGAGATTAATACGGATATGACAAAAAAGATCTCCCATAGATTTAGGAACTTATGGAAAATGATTCATTTTGCACCAGGGCCATTAAAAATATCATCCACTGGCTTCAAGGTTCATATGCAGTTAAAGAAAGCACTGTCCTATCTGCACCACCCATTTTACTAGTAATATACCCTGCTCCTCTGACCTTATTTGCTGATGGCCTAATCTGTCTTACAACCCTACATAAATACCCAACATCAATAACTTTAGCTCAAGGCTATTTTCCCCCTGAAACATACACAAGTAAATTGCTTTTTTTTTTTTTTTTATCCCTTTCACAAGCAGCAGACCAGAGGTCATTATGCCTCCCTTGTATGATTTCAGTGCACAGTGAGGGGGCTCCTTGCTCCCTCTCTTCAAATGAGAGTTGAAGTGCTTTTTAATCCACACTTCACCATGACCTTTGGCAGTCATTGCCCTTCTCTGTCGGGGGTAGGAAGTGGAATCCTTTCTGTGCTCCCCTCTAAGGGCACAATTAGGATAAAGTGTCTGGGGGCTGAATGAATTCCACATCTGCACAGGAAGCCTGGCAGAAAGGATGAGGGAGGCTCAGCCTGGAGAGGAGAAGAAGCAGGAGGGATGGAATAGATGCCTTCTAGTATGTCATATGGAGGAAAGATCAGACTTGGCCTGCTTGGTCCTTGGGGCCATAGTTAGGAGCAGTGAGTGGAAGTGTAGAGAGGCAGTCATTAAGCTAAATGTAGGGAAAACATCTTAAACATGAGTGCTCTCCTGAAGTGGAACAGGCCACCATACAGATTAGTGGGTCCTCCTCCTTCTTACTACCACTTCAGAAAAGGTCTTTAGGCAGAAACCAGGCTATTATTTAGCTCTGGTATAGATGGCAGAATAGATGAACTACGCTCTGAGGTCCCTTCAAACTCAGAGACTTCATGATTTTTTAACTATGATGTTTGCGGTATCATTCATTCTTCATACCTAGGAAAAGGTTAGGAGGGAAACCTGCCTTGAAGTTCCTTTAAATCAAGTGATCATACTGGGCCACAGAGGTGTTGTCATTAGAATTTGTCTAAAGAACAGGAATAGTTCTTAACTTGAGAATCCACGGACTTTAAAAAATACTTTGATAACTTTGCTTCAATATATGTAATTTCTTTTCTGAGCCTATGTATTTTATATCATACATTTAAGAGCATTCAAGAATGGGGGGGAGGAGCCAAGATGGTGGAGTAGAAATAGGAAAAGTCCCTGTGCTCCCCCCATACCTCAAATACCTATAAAAATGACTCTAAACAAACTTTAGAGCTACAAAACCCACAAAGTGACAGAGAGAAACAAACCTCCTACTGAAGACAGCCCAGCAGGCTGGCAGGAAGGTCAATTTCAGTGTGCGGGGAGCAGATCTCAGCCCTGCATGAGCCTGTGGTTTGAACTTCAGGACAGCCTGATCAGCCACAGCTGGAGGGACTTTGGGAGAATGGATCACCAGCAGCTGTGGTGGTTTCCAGAATTATCAACCCCAAAATTCTAAAGACAAAGTGAGAAGTCAGCGCAATACAGACTTTGGCAGTAGAGGGTCTGAGAGAGTAGTCAGACCTTTACCTCCCAGAGAAGCAGCTGAGGTGCCAAGGCCATGCAGTCACTACCACATGGCTGCTTCAGAGCTCCCGGCCTACAGATTGTAGGAGAACCAAAACCATTCTGAGGGGTAATAGCTCTTGCTTTAAGCTGCTTGGATCTGGATTGCTGTCTAGGGTGGAGGTCATGGGGTGTGTGAACAGGTGCCACAGAGTGTGGAGGCTTCAGAGAGGGCAACCAACTAATAGCTCCAGCAGCTGTGAAAACCCCAGCCATTTGGGACAAAGCTCTCCTCTCTGGAAGCAGAGTTCTACTGTGGCAAAAGCTCAAAAGTCAAGTAATTGAGTGGCAACATGAGGAAGCAAAGGAAGCAAAGCAAGCACAGCAACCTGACTTTGGATTCCTTTTTTGAGGACAAAAAGGATCAAAACATGAAACAGGAGGAAGACAACAAAGTAAGAACTCCTGCACCAAAAGCTTCCAAGAAAAATATGAATTGGTTACAGGCCATAGAGGAACTTAAGAATAAATTTGAAAACCAAATAAAAGAAGTGGAGGAAAAATTAGGAAGAGAAATGAGAATGGTGAAAGAAAATCATGAAAAGAGAGTTAACAACCTGACTGAAGAAAATAACACCTTAAAAATAGACTAACTCAAATGGCAAAAGAGGCTCAAAAAGGCAATGAGGAGAAGAATGCCTTGAAAAACCACTGACCTAAAAATATATCCAAGAGAGATAATTTAAAAATTATTGAACTACCTGAAAGCTATGATCAAAAAAGGAACCTAGAAATCACCTTCCAGAAATTATCAAAGAAAATTTCCCTGATGTTTTAGAACTAGAGGGCAAAATAGAGGTTGAAAGATTCCACCAATCACCTCTTGAAAAAGATCCCAAAAAGAAATCTAGGAATATTATAGTCAGGTTCCAGAATTCCAAGATCAAGGAAAAATATTACAAGCAGCCAAGAAGAAAAAATTTGAATATTATGGAAACACAATCAGGATAACACAGGATCTGGCAGCTTCTGCATTGAGGGATCAAAGGTCTTGGAATATGATATTCTGGAGGTCAAAGGAGTTGGGATTAAAACTAAGAATTGCATACCCAGTAAAACTGAGTATCATGTTTCAGGAGGAAATATGGTTATTCAATGAAATAGAGGACTTACAAGCATTCTTTTTTTTTATTAATTTATTAGTTTAGTTTCAGTTAACAAGATTCAATTCCATAGTTCCTTGATTTTCAAATTTCCTTTACTTCCCTCCCCCCTCCCCTCATGACAGTATATAGTACAGTATAGGGTCTGCAGATGCATTCATATTAGACATTATTCCAATTACAAAGGCATATTGTACTAGGTGGGATGAAAGATGGTAAGGAAGAAATAAAACCAAACAATGAGAAGAACAAGATCATTTAGTTTGCTTCCATCAGGATTCAGGCTCTGTTCTTTCTAGTTATATCTCTGGATGGCGCATTTCTCACTTTCTTGAGTCATTTGGGATTAACTTATATCACTGCATTGCTGAAAAGAGTCCAGTCTGTCATAGTTGGTCGTCACAGATATGGTATGTCTGTGATTGTATACAAATTTCTTCTGATTCTACTCTTCTCGCTCAGCATCAGTTTGTATAAGTCTCTCCAGGTAATTATGAAATCCTTCACCTCCTCGTTTCTTATAGCACAATAATATTCCATTACATTCATATACCACAACTTGTTTAGCCATTCCCCAATTGATGGGCACCCCTTTAGTTTCCAATTCTTTGCAACCACAAAAAGGGCTGCTAAAAATATTTTTGTACATATGGGTCTTCCTCCCACTTCTATGATCTCTTTGGGATATAACCCTAGAAGTGTTATGGCTGGGTCAAAGGGTATGAAATTATTTATAATCCTTTGGGCATAATTCCAGATTGCTCTCCAGAATGGTTGGATAAGTTCACAACTCCACCAGCAATGTATTAGTGTTCCAATTTGTCCACATCCTCTCCAGCATTTGTCACTTTCTTGTTTTGTCATCTTAGCCAATCTGACTGGAGAGATGTGGTATCTCAGAGTTGTTTTGATTTGCATTTCTCTAATTAATAGTGATTTAGAACATTTCTTCATATGCTTATAGATATCTTTAATTTCTTTCTCTGAAAACTTCCTGTTCATATCCTTTGACCATTTATCAATTGGGGAATGACTTGTATTCATATAGATTTGGCTCAATTCTCTATAAATTTTAGAAATGAGTCCTTTATCAGAGACACAAGTTGTAAAAATTCTTTCCCAATTTCCCACCTTCCTCTTGATCTTGGTTACATTGGCTTTGTTTGTACAGAAGCTTTTCAATTTAATGTAATCAAAATTATCCATTTTGCATTTTATAATGCTTTCTAATTCTTGTTTGGTCCTAAAGTCTTCCCCTCTCCACAGATCTGTCAGGTAAACTATTCCTTGCTTTCCCAAATTGCTTACAGTATCATCCTTTACACCTAGATCATGCACCCATTTAGACTTGATTTTGGTATATGGTGTTAGATAGTGATCTATGCCCACTTTCTGCCATACTGTATTCCAGTTTTCCCAGCAGTTTTTGTCAAATAGTGCATTCTTATCCCAAAAACTGGGGTCTTTGGGTTTATCGAACAATAGATTGCTATATTCATTAACTGCTGGGTCTCCTGCACCTAATCTATTCCATTGATCCACTACTCTACACCTCTGCCAGTACCAAGCAGTTTTGATGACTGCTGCTGTATAATACAGATTAAGATCTGGCATAGCTAGTCCACCTTCCCTAGCATTTCTTTTCATTAATTCCCTTGATATTCTAGACCGTTTGTTTTTCCAAATAAATTTTGTTATTATTTTGTCTAACTCTACAAAGTAGTTTTTTGGTAAATTGATTGGAATGGCACTAAATATATAGTTTAGTGTGGGTAAAATTGTCATTTTTATTATATTAGCTCAACCCAGCCACGAGCAATTGATATTTTTCCAACTATTTAGATCTGTTTTTATTTGTGTGAGAAGTGTTTTGTAGTTGTGATCATATAGATTCTGGGTTTGTTTTGGCAAGTAGATTCCCAAATATTTTATAATGTCTACAGTGACTTTAAATGGGATTTCTCTTTCTATCTCTTGCTGTTGAGTTTTATTAGAGATGTACAGGAATGCTGAGGATTTATGTGGGTTTATTTTATATCCTGCAACTTTGCCAAATTTATTTATTGTCTCAAGTAATTTTTTACTTGATTCTCTAGGATTCTCTAAGTATATCATCATATCATCTGCAAAGAGTGACAGCTTGGTCACTTCTTTGCCTAATTTGATTCCACTTACAAGCATTCTTGATGAAAAAAACAGAGTTGAATAGAAAATTTGACATTCAGACACAAGAAGCAAGAGAAACATGAGAAGGTAAAGAGGGAAAAGACACCATAAGGAACTTATCAAAGTTGAACTATTGACATTCCTACATGGAAAAACAATAATTGTAACTTATGAAACTTTTTTAATTATGAGAATAGTTGAAGGGAATATAAACATGCATACGTGTATGCGTACATACATATGTCTATATAGGAGGGTATATGAGTGTATGAATACATATGTGAGTGTGTGTATATATGTGTACAGGTATATATAGACAGAGGGCACAGGACCAGTTTAAAAGGAAGGGATGATACTTAAAAGGTGAAACTGAAAGGTGAGAGAGGAAATATAATGAGAGGAGATGGGGAGAGATGGAATGGGGCAAATAGAAGAGGTATATAGAAGAGGCAAGAGAAAACTGCTACAGTGGAGGGGAAGAACAGGAAGGCAAAAGGGAATGGATCAACTTTACTCTCATTTAATTTAGCTTAGGGAGGGAATGACATACACCCTAAATAAGGTATCTCACCCTACAGGATAGTAGGTGGGAAGGGGGGGGATGATGGAGGGGAGGGAAGTTGGAAGCACACACTTTTGAAAAGGGACAGGGTCAAAGTAGAGAATAGAAGAAGTGGGGGGGGGCAGGATAGGATGGAGGGAAATATAGTCAATCTTTCACAATATATCCACTATGGAAATGTTTTGCATAGCTACACATGTATAACCTATATTAAATTGCTTATTTTCCCAATAAGGGTGGGTGATGAGGGAGGAAGGGAAAGAATCTAGAATTAAAAGTATTAAAATGCAATGTTTAAAATATATATATATATATATATATATTATTGCTATTATTATTATGATGATGATGATGATGATTTTACAGGAAATAAGATATCCCGGTACTGGGGTATAGAGATGCATCTTGCCCTACTGGAAAGTCAGAGGGGGATGAGAGAGGATATAGAAAAGAACAGATTGAGGGAGGGGGTATATAGTAGTATCACTGTTTGGGGGTCTTGGGTAGGGGAAAGACAGGGAGAAAATTTGTAACTCAAAATCTTGTGGAAATGAATGATGTAAACTAAAAATAAACATAAAATTTAATTTAAAAAATATTTTAAAATTAAAAAAAAGAGCAATAAAAAAGAAGGGACCATAGGTTTCACTGGACTACCAGAGGATGTTGATAATATGAAAAATGGTTAAGGACCCCTGTTATAGATTCATCAAACATTAGTGCCAGAAGGGACCCTAGGAGTCATTTAGGCCAACCTTCTCGTTTTTAAAATGGGGAAACTGAGTGTGGAAATCATTTGCCTAAGGACAGTGAGTTGGTGAGAAATTCTAGACAGAAGTGCTGTATTTATCTTGATTCATAATCCAGATCTTTTTATCACAATAACACATTGTGTCCCTAACACCTCCTGACCCCATTTCTGAAGAAACCATCACAAGGGAGCGGAAAGGGGTCTTGACATCTTTTGAAGGGGACAGTGTTTCATGCTCTAAGCCCTCCATTCTACTATCAAAATATTATATTGGGATCATGGAGTGTTAATATATGGAATACAGGATGTTGACACAGGAAAGGATCTTAGAACACAGGATGATGGGACAAGAAGCTACCTCAGGTAACATCAAATCGAGGTATTTGTAATCTTTCTTGCATCACGGGCCCTTTTGTCAGTCCAGTGAAATCTATAGACCCCTTCTTAGAATAATGTCCTTAAAAGTAGAACATAAAATATATTAGAATTACAAAGGAAACCAATTGTGTTGAAATACCATTATTAAAAATTTTTAACTTTCTATGACCCTTAGATGCAAACCCCTAATCTACTTTAATCCTCCCCAAACCCATTTTACAGAGAAAACTGAGAGTTAGGATTAGGACCCCTGATGTTTTTAATTCAGTCCACAAATAATGTGTTCCATTCTAAGGGATATTGACATTTTAATAGGGACAAACCTTAACAACAAGAATGAATCATCAACTGGTGTAATTTCAGACAGGAGCCATCCAGAGGTCTTTTTGAACTGAGGGGCCTTCCTTTTAACTCTAAAGTCATGCCATATTTAAGATAGCCTCCTAACCTTCCTACCCACAAGTCAGTCTGACCAATAATTAACCTCGTAGAAAAGGTTCACAATCTAGTGAAAAGTGGTAATTACAACAATAATAGAGAAGTTGAGAAAAAGAGAATTTGGAGGGCAATAATATATAATGGACAGCCTTTTATGAATGAAAAGCACTAAGAGTATACATTCAGGGCTAGAATGAACCCTAGAAGCCACTGAATTCAATGCTCTTACTATTTTTTTTTTCACTCTTACTATTTTAGAGATGAAGGAACTCAGGCACAGAAGGAGGGTATAAGTAATTGGCCCTGGATCGAACAGCTAGGAAGTCCCCAAGGCAAGGTTAGTCCAAAGTCTTCTTGAGTGCCACTCCAGTGGTCTCTCCACTAAGGCACCCTGTCTCAACTGGGTTTGGAGCCAGGAGAGGCAGTGTAGTACCAAGAACATGGACCTGGGCATCTGAAAACCTGGATCCTAGAGCCACCTGCAATCCCTCACAGGTGTGCGACTCAGTAAATGCACCACTGAGACTCAGCCTTCATCTGAAGAAGCAATATGATATACAACCACATCCTGATTAGTGTAAATAATGAATACTATGAAGTGGTCACATGATTGGTTCCAGCCCAGTGGAAATGCACAAGACAAATTCAAAGAGTATAACTATTTTATTTCACAGTATTTATTATTTGGACTAATCAGGACATACCTGTAGAAGAGAGCCAGTCAGGGGCAACTAGGTGGCACAGTGAATAAAGTACTGGCCCTGTAGTCAGGAGGACCTGAGTTCTAATCTATCCTCAGAAACTTGACACTTAACTAGCTTTGTGACCTTGGGTGAGTCACTTAACCTTGATTGCCTTGCCTCCCTCCTTCAAAAAAAAAGAGAGTCAGTTTTACAGATTGGAAGACCTGGGTTCAAGTCCTGCCTCAGATACATGTAGGCTGAATGACCTTTGGTGAGTCACTTAACCTGAATCTCAGTGCCACAAACAACTCCCCAATCAATCAGTAAATTTAAAGATATTTCTTCAGTGTCTCCTATTTGGCAGGCTCCAATTAGGCTCAAGGGATGCAAGTACAAAGAGTAACACCAATTCTGTTAACCAAGAACTCTGATTTTATAATTGGGAAGGAAAAAATACATATACAGATAAATACAGTTTAAGCATAAAGTAAATATATGCAATGCAGTTAAATATGAGGTAGATTAGGAAGGGCTTTCTTGATGAAGATAGTACTTGAGCTGAGTCTTAAAGAAAGAGATAAGGCAGCTGGGTGATGCAGTGGATAGAGCACTGAAGTCAGAGGGACCTAAGTTCAAATCTGGCTTCAGAATCTTTGGAACTGTGTGACCCTGGGCAAGTCACTTAGCCCAGTTATCTTAAAAAAAAAAAGAAACTGTGAGGAAGAGATAAAGAAGGGGTACAGTCCAGGATTAGCCATAGAATGGCCTGTATGGAGGCATTGAGACAGCAGGGAGGATATTGGATATGAGAAATGGAGAAGGTCAATTGGTCTGATTGCTCAGTGGAGACATAGCAGTAATTAATCCAATGAGCCTAGAAATCCAATGGGTCAGGTTACACGGAGCTTTAAAAGCTAAGTGGAGGACATTATATTTTATTTTTTTATTTTTTAAATTAATTTATTAGTTTAGTTTTAGTTAACAAGATTCAATTCCATAGTTCCTTGAATTTCAAATTTCTTTTACCTCCTTCCCCCCACTCCCCACGACAGCATATAGTCCAGTATAGGATCTGCAAATACATTCATATTAGACATTAGTCCAATTACAAAGGCATTTTGTACTAGGTGGGATGAAAAATGGTAAAGAAGAAATAAAACCAAACAATGAAAAGAAAAAGATCAATTTGTTTGCTTCCATCAGGATTCAGGCTTAGTTCTTTCTAGTTATATCTCTGGATGTTGCATTTCTCTCCTTCATGAGTCTTTCGGGATTGACTTATATCACTGCATTGCTGAAAAGAGTCCAGTCTGTCATAGTTGGTTATCACACATATGATGTGTCTGTGATTGTATACAAATTTCTTCTGGTTCTACTCTTCTCTCTCAGCATCAGTTTGTATATGCTTCTCCAGGTAAATATGAAATCCTTCTCCTCCTCGTTTCTTATAGCACAATAATATTCCATTACATTCATATACCACAACTTGTTCAGCCATTCCCCAATTGATGGGCACCCCCTTAATTTCCAGTTCTTTGCAACCACGAAAAGAGCTGCTATAAATATTTTTGTACATTTGGGTCTTCCTCCCATTTCTATGATCTCTTTGGGATATAACCCTAGAAGTGGTATTGCTGGGTCAAAGAGTATGAAATTATTTATAGCCCTTTGGGCATAATTCCAGATTGCTCTCCAGATTTTTAAGATAGATAGGTATATTGTTATCATTTCTATAAGACCTAGAAACTAGCCTCAACTCACTCAATCATCTCTCTCCTTTCTCTCTCTCTCTTTCTCTTTCTCCCCCACTTCTTCCTCTCTCCTAACATTTGTAGTTTAGATAAATAATAGATTGTCATTAGGCTCACAGTTGCTACCAGCTCACTGTGTAACTGTAAGCAAGACACTTCCTTCCCTTAAAACTTGTTCCTACATCTATAAAATGGGGATAATGATACTATTAATTTTGTTGTTGTTCACTCATTTTTCATTCATCCAATTCTTTATGACCCCATTTGGGTTTTCTTGGCAGATATTGGAGTGGTTTGCCATTTCCTTCTCCAACTCATTTTGCAACTGAGAGTGACTTGCCCAAAGTAACACAGTCAATGTCTGAGGCTAGATTTGACCTCAGGAAAATTAGTGTTTCTGAATCTTAGCCTCTCTACTTTATCCACTGCACTACCTATCTTCCCTGTACATAATACTATTAATACCTACTTCAAAGGCATTTACAATGATTAAATGAAATAACATTATGTAAAACACTTTGGAAAACAAAGTGGTACATAATTGTTAGTTATCCTTGTTAAAATATTCCTCCTTGACTATTTATGCAGCTTGATGGAATGGACTGTTTCATTATTGTCTTGATGTCTTTAGTTATGTTTAGTATGTGGTGGCTGCCTTGTATATGTCATACCTACTTTACAAGGATATTGTCAAGAAAAACTCTTTGTAAACTATAGAGAACATGTGTAAATATGGACTATTATGATTACCTTTGTTGTAGCAGATGCCTTCTCTATCCATAAAGAATCCACTGAGAGAGGGTAGACTACAAAAACCAGCAAATATATGTCCACACCTCCATTCCAGTGTATGGTACACACCACACATTTAATGCATGAGGATAAGGAAACCAGGAGAGAAGTGATTCATTTAAGTCCTTTGGCTAGCAGGGGCCAGAACCCAGCTTTTCTAATTGGCGGACCAATGTTCTTTCTAATTAGAATTTTTCTCAATTAATTTAAGGAAAATATAATAAGAAAAATAAATATGGAGTCATTCCTTAACCAAATGCAATTTTTATATCATCTACCATTTTTGATTATTTGTAGAATTTCTCTTCCTTGTGAGCCAGGATAATTTAAATCTGTCACGATGGTTGACTAATTCTCATAGTTAGAAAGATCAATTAGCAATATTATTAATTGGGGTTATTTTTATGCTTCTGTTTTCAAGATAATTTCTCTCTTTAACTGTAAAATGTTTTGCCTTAATTAAAGACATTCACACCCATATGTAAGTGATAATAAATTTGAATATTTATAAGTACATTTAATTTTTTTCCAGCGAGACCCAGGCAGCACTGATACCTACACCTACGATATGCAAAATGTGGGCTATTTCTTACTTAAATTAAGAAAATGATCCTTCTTCAACATAGAAGTTCAATTATAATGCTTATTTATAAATTTTATAGTGGTTCTTCTATGATAAGCAGTTTGGTATTCATTTGAAGAATATTGTGATCTTAAGTCATATCCATACTTAAACATAACTGCAATCATAGGAATATAGTACTTATTACCCAAATGGATGGATTGACCCAGAGTGGGATGTGATGTTAACGTGCTTGGTGTAATCCCTATGGACTAGGAAGACTTCTTTGGAGTGGATTATGAGATACCTTTTAAAGAATTCAGATATCAAAGCTGTTGGGATAGGAAAACCAGAGATTGTTAGAGGTGACTAATAGCTGAGAGAGAGAGAGAGAGAGAGAGAGAGAGAGAGAGAGAGAGAGAGAGAATGAGAGAATAGAGAATGAGAGAATTTAGCTCTGGGCAGTGCACACACAGAGGTAAGAGATAATGAGGACCATTAAGTAGAGTTACAAATTAAGTCAAGTTGGCCAAGTGGATTGGGGTCAAGTGCAAGATATGAGACTCACTGTGATATCATTTGGGTAGCACTGAACTTAGATATGGAAGAATTAGCTTCAAAGCAATTAAATTAAATTCTATAAACATTTATTAACTGCCTGCTATGGGCAAAGCCCTGTACCAGTTTCTAGGGATAGAAAGACAAAAACAAGGCAATTCTTGACCTTAAGGAACTTAAATTCTACTGTTCTCGTGTAAAAATTTCCACTTATCAATTTGATAAATGTAGACAAACCACTTGCCCCCCACTTCAGTTTTCTTACCTTTAAATGGGTTATTAATTTCTGCTCTGCCTACCCCCGGGGATTGTTGTCAGGACCATATGAGGTCAAATATGTGAAAAGTTATATAATTTATAATAAGTACCCACAATACTGAATTGTGAAGATGACTTGCTCACAGCTACACAGCTAATAATTGGTAGAATACAGCATAGACACCATATCTTCTGATTTCAAGCCCTAGGCCCTGCATTATAGCACCCTGTGTTTGTCATTAGCTCCACATTCCTGTATTTGAATACAGCATACTTTAGGACAAACTTCTTGAGAGTAAGGAGAAGAAACATGGGAATAACAATGATTGTTGTAATTATTACAACAACAACAATAGAATTTGTCATGTTTTATGGTTTGCAAAGCATTTTACACGTATTACTTTATTTAATCCTCCCTGAAGTCCTGTGAAGCAGGTACTAGTGTTATATCCATTTTACAAAGGAGGAAGATGAGCCCCAGGGCTCATCAGGAAGTTCCCTACATCAGTGAAATTTCAGGTCTAGTCCATATCCCTGATCCTCAAATTTGAGAGCAAGGACTGAGGATTATTCATCTTTGTATGCCCCAGATCTTAACCTAAGCAGAGAGATTCTTGCATAGACTTTGATACATAATGGGTCTGTGATCTCATTGAGTGAGTACTACTTCTGGACAATCAGACTACAACCCATCCATGGCATGTCAATCTGTACACCTGGAAAGTCTTGTGTAATCTGGTTGGAAGGACAACTAAGAACCAAAATGTGAATAAGGAGGGAGTCTGGAACAAAGGGATCAAGGCTTTTGAATCTGGGGAAATGGAGGCTGAGTGGAAGTATGGTAAAAGGCTACAGAATTATGAAGGGAGTAAAAAGCCTTGGAAATGAGAACTAAGTAGAATTCCACTCACAACTCAAAGATGTTAAGTTTAGAGAATATCTATTTTATTATAATATGTTAAAATATATTATAAAATTATATATTCCATTATATCTATATTTATTTAATTATATAGCTAGATATTATTTCTATATTATCTATATAATATATGTTATAAATTATATCTATTTTGTATAACATATCTATATTAAAATAATATCGATCTTATTAAATATATAAAATATATTTTATTATACAATATCTATATGTTATCACAATATTATAATATATTATGCATATTAATATATTTATTATTATAATAAGCTAATTATATATATTTTATATAAAAAGTAGTAAAATGATCACCCCTAAGGCATACCTGTTGAAAAGAAGTATTGCCTTCCCCAAAGTCAGGGAGTCCTCCATTATCCATCCATGTATCCAAAGAAACAGTGGAGAGAAACGTAGGGTAATGTTCAGGAGACCCTGGATTCTAGACCTCACTCCATTATCCATGTGACCTCAGGAAGGTCAGTTTTGGTTTTCTCATTGGTAAAATGGGGTGAAAAATTCCTGCTTTCAAGATGTCCCAGGGTTATTATAAGGATCAAATAATCATAGGGCCATAGATTTAGAGCTGGAAAAGAGTTTAAGGATTATCTAATCTGTTCTAGATGGTACAGTAGATAGAGTATTGGACCTGGAGTCAGGAAGACCTCAATTCAAATCCGACATCAGGCACTTACACTAGATGCATAACCCTGGGCAAACTATTTAACCTCTTTTTGTCCCAGCTTCCTCATCTATACAATGAGGGTAATAATAGCACCTACCTCCTAGAGTAGATCAAATGAGATAATAAATGTAAAGCTCTTAGAACAGTCCCTGGCACATAGTAGGCACTATATAAAAGGTGGGGGTGGAGGTAGTTGTTGTTTTGCAGATGAGGAAAATGAGACCCAGAAAGATTTGATGTTTTGCTCAAGGCCACAGTTAGCAAGCAATAGAACTGGTAAGTGGATTCAAGTCCTCTGACTAGAAATGAGATCTACATAAAAATCATTTTTAGCATTTAGTAAGCTGCAAAGCGCTGCATATATGTGAGGACCTGTCTCCTGGTCACCTCCTCTATCGACCTTACCTAGAGCATCCCAGGGAAGGAGGGTGAAAGTCATAGACTCACAGAACTCCAGAACCAATCTACTTCAACCTTCTTTTACAAATGAGGGAAGTGAAGTCCAGGGAGAGGAGAGAGCAAGTACTTTGCTCAAGGCCACAGCTAGTTAAAGACTCTGCTGGAAATGAATTTCAAAGCTTGTCTTGGTGAGTTCCAGAATCTCTCTGCTATAAAAACTCAGAGGCCAGTTCATCTAACCTCCCCAGTACTGCAATAAGAATTCCCTTATTCAGCTAGCCTCAGAGATCCACCCTTCTAGCATGGAGATTCTAGGATTCATTAGAGCCAGCCCTGGATCCCAGACTCTGTCCTCTATCTTGCTGATGGTACCTTAAATGGAGTGTTTAATGCTTAACCAAATCCCAGTGACCTGTCATTTTTGCTGTTTATTACAAAATTGTAGCTTACGATGAAAACAAAAGTTATCCTCTTCATTATAGAGAAAGGTCTATGACAAGGTCACTCTGTGGGTTGGCTTCTGGAGGCTGAGATTCTGCCCAAGAAGTTTTTGCCATTTTGGCTTTTAGAGTTTTCCATGATATGAATTATGATGGAAAACTCACTCATGACACCATGTTGAGAAGCTAAAAGCTTTTCAGTTTTCCTTTGTAAATGGTATAAATGGAAGAAAGCAGGTAAAAGACACAACATGGTACATAACAGCCTGCCTGTAAGTTCAGTAATAAAATTTGTCACCTTAGCCCTTAGCTGTGAATTTTTTATGACACCTCACTTGGGATCTCCTGCATTTGAGCCTTTAGCAGTTTGTGACTTTGGACAAGTGCCTTGACCCATCTAGGTCTCAGTTTCTTCATCTGAAATACTTCAGATTGTTGCAATCAGAGCAGCAATGAACAGATAGTAGAGCTGGGAAGACCAAGATTCAAGATAAACCTCTGACACATTCCCAGTCTTAGATAAATCATCTAACTCTTGATGTTTCTATAATATTTAAACATGTCAGAGAAGGTGCCAGTCTCCATTGGTAAAAGAGATACCTCTCTAGGAAATTCAAGCACTTAGCCCAGGTTCTGGTCCATGTCAGGCACTTGATGAATGTTGACTTGGCTAACATGGGTATGAGAACATGGATATGACTCATTAAAATGTATTTAACCAGGTATCTACTGTGTGCCAAGCCCTGGACCAAGTGATCAAACAGATAAGAAGATGAAAAAGATAGATAACATGTCTTCTAGGAGTTTATTGTCATTAGAAGTCCTAAGACCAGGACACAGATCCTTCAATAATATTGACAGATTTCTACAGAGCCCTAAGGGATTACAAAGTGCCTTCCTCATAACAATCGATAATCAACAAGCATTAATAATCCTACAAGGGAGGTAGTTCTGGTATTATTACCCTCTTTTTATATAGGAGAAAATTGAGGCATTAAGAGAGGTTGAATGACTTGGCAGAACTGCAGAATGTCCACTAGCAGAGTCCGTGTATCCTGTTCAGCATCTTAAAGAGCTGATGCCATGAATAGTCCAAGTAGTCAACAATAGTTTCCAGGCTAGGAATAAGAACAGCTTGCAATTCTCTAGTTGTTTTTAAAGATTATAAAGCATTTCCTTGCAAAAATTCTATACAGGAGGTACTATAAATATTATGATAGGCAGCTCGGTTGCATAGTGGATAAAGTGCAAGACCTGGAGTCAGGAAGATCTGAGTTCATATATGGCCTCAGATACTTCATAGCTGTGTAACACTGGGTAGGTCCCTTAACCTCCATGTGCCTCAGTTTTCTTAGCTGTAAATCATGATAACACCTATCTCACAAGATTATTGTATCAAATGAGATGATTTGTAAAGTGCTGAGCACATAGTAGGTACCCTATAAATTCTTGCACCCTTCATTCTCCCATTTTATATAGGAGCAAATAGGGAGGTAAAGGTACTTGCCTAAAATTGTCTCATAACCAGCAAGTAGCTAGGACTGGTTCCGAACCCAAGTAGCCTGACTCCAAAGAATATGGTTGCTCCAGTACACCAAGTTGCCTTACTTGTTTGGAGATGTGGGAAGGAGATAAAGAGGTGGGAAGGAAGGGGGGAGGGGAAGAAAGAGAGAGAGGGAGAGAGACAGGGAAGAGGGACAGGGAGAGGAGGGGGAAGAGGAAGGAGAGAGGAAGAGATGGAATGGGAGAGAGGGAGAGGAAAAAAGAAAGGAGAGAGAGAGAGAGAGAGTTAAAATGATTCCAATTAAGTACAGTATAGTATCCTAGAAGTCTAATTATAACATTGATTAGATTTCAGCAAAGCATTTGACAAAGTCTCCCATACAAAGCTTATATATAAAATGAAGAGATAGGAGGTCATGACAGACTAACCTCATTTTCTTTTCTGATAAAATTACTAAATTAGTAGATGGAGGGAATGCTATGGTTAAAGTTTACCTAGAATTTAGAGAAAATTTTGATAAAATATCTCACTCTTTTCTCATGAAAAAGAAGGGAAGACATAAGCACAATAATGATAAAAATCAAATGGTTTCAAAACTGGTTGACCTCAGAACAACAGTTAGTGAAGCCCTGAGTGGTAGTGTGGCAGCAGGTCTCCAGTGGAGTGCTCCAAGGATCTGTGCTGTGTAGCTTTCTTATCAGTGACTTGGATAAAGGATCATGTTTGCACATGACAGCAAAGAGATATTGACAGACTAGAGCACTGGGCTCTAAGAATCTGAGAAGATGATTGTAATCATTAGACTCTAAGCTCCTCAAGCTGTGTCTTGTCTTTTTTAACCCCAGTGCTTAACATAGTATGTGACACATAGTAGGCACTTAATAATTATGTATTGATTGTTGAACATTCAATAAGTATAGATATAAAGTCTTACATTTGGATACACTCAAAAAATCAACTACATTACATTTAAGATAATGGATTTGGACAGTGCCAGTTCTGCAAAAGATCTGCTTTGTTAAAATAGAGAATCAAGGGAATTGGTTCTTGGGGTGGCTAGGTGGTGCAATGAATAGAGCACTGGCCCTGGAGTCAGGAGGACCTGAGTTCAAATTCGGCCTCAGACACTACTTACTAGCCATGTGACCTTGGGCAAGTCACTTAACCCCAGATGCCCTGCCTTTCCCCCTCCAAAAAGCAAAAAACCAAAACAAAATGAAAAAGATCTCAGTGGATTAGTGGATTACAAGCTCAACAAGAGTTTGATAAGACAGGGGGGAAATTAGGCTGTAATAATAGGAGCATAACTTCTAGGCATAAGAAAATGACAGTGTCACTATACTCTATCCTTATCAGATATATATGGAAAATCATGTTAAGTTCCAGGCACCGTATTTAAGAAGAATGTTGATAAAGCCAGAGAGCATTAAGCGGAGAACAAAGAGAGTGAAGGTCCTTGAATCATCCTATGCAAGAACCCCTTGAAGGAAACTGGGAATATTTAGACTGGGGAGGAAAAGATTCAGGGGAGATATGACAGCAATCTTCAAGTGTCTTAGAAGCTACCATGAGCAAGAGGAACTAGATTTGTGCTTTTCCCCCCAGAAGACTGAACCAGAAATAGGGGTAGAAACTTCAAAGAGCCAAATTTAAAATTGATGTCAGGAAATACTTCCTAGCAATGAGAGTTTTGAAAAAGTGGAATAACTTTTGAGGTTATGGATGCTATGGATGCTCCTTTGAAGGGCTCTAATTTGAGGCTAAATTATCACTCTAATTGAGGTTAAGCTATCATTTCTCAGGTATATGTAAGTTTTCTTTTTTTAAATTTTAAATTTTTGCTTTTTTTGGAGGGAGGGAAGATAGGGCAATTGGGGTTGACTTGCCCAAGGTTACATGGCTAGTTTTTCTGTGTGTGTGTGTGTGTGTGTGTGTGTGTGTGTGTGTGTGTGTGTGTAAGTGTCTAAGACCAGATTTAAACTCACGTCCTCCTGATTCCAGGGTTGGTGCTCTATTCACTGTGCCACCTAGCTACCCCTATATTTTTTCTTTTCAAATTTTTTTTATTTATTGTATTACTAATTTACAAAATAAAGCACGCATTTCCATAAAATATAGTAGAATTTTAAAAGATAATTGCACATGACACTACAAATCCTTTATGTACAACTTGCTATTCTTTTAAAATATATAATAAAGTTATCATGTAACTTTCCTTATTTTTCCTTCTTTTTCTCCTACCCTCCCCCTTGTTCTAGAAGAAGAGGGTAAAGTAGAAATAAAAAAAAATCTACTGTTCACCATTTGAAAGTTCCAAAAGGGAGACTTACAGGAATGTCATAGTCAAGTTTCAAAAGTCCCAGATTAAAGAGAAAATGTAAGTTGCAAGAAAAAATTAAATATTGTGGAAATACAATCAGGATTTCACAAGATCTATCAGCTTCTATACTGAAAGACTGTAGGTCTTGGAAAATTATATTTCAAAAAGCAAAAGAACTAGGGTTGTGATGAAGAATAACTTACCCAGAAATGTTGACTATAATCCTGAATAATTTAAAAAAAGGATATCTAATGAACTGAAAGACTTTTTCAGGAGATTCCTACTGTGTATGGGTTGAATGAAATGATTTTTGATGTTCCTTCTCTCTCTCAAATTCCACAATCCTGTGAAGAAAATTATAATGCAGAATTTGGGACTGGTCAAAGGACTAGACTGAAAAAGTAGCAATTAATGCCCCAGTAGCAAACTGGAGAGAAGCAGAGAGGGTGGTGCAGTCTCTCATGGAGGGACACAGAGATCTATATTTGGTTCTGTCTTGTTCAGCATTTTGTCTTTTATGTGGATGAAGGTGTAGATAGTACAAATGTCAAAGTTTTAGATGATTTGAAATTTAAAGGAAGCTCTAACATTGGATAACACTCTTGATCCAAATGTCTATCAATAGGAGAGAACAACAGACCAGATCAAATGTGTTGAAATTTAATAGGGGAAAAATGCAAAGTTCTACATTTGGTTTCAAAAAAATCAGCTTCAAAAAATCAAAAGTACAGATTAAGTGAGGTATGGCCAGACAATAGTTCCCAAGGGGAAAAATTCTGAGGGGTTTAATGAATACAGGATTAATATTTGTTAGTATTTAGATATAGCAGCTAAAAATCAAGTTAATGAGTATTTATTAAGTGCTTACTCTGGGCCAGTCAATGTGTTATGTATTGAAGATACAAAGAAAGGAAGAAACATCCCTTGCTCTCCAGGAGCTCACAATTTATGCTAATATATTAGCCTAGGCTCCATTGTTGTGGTGGTTGTTGTTGTTTAGTCATTTTTCCATCATATCCAGCTCTTCATGACTCCATTTGGGGGGAGGGGTGCAAAGATCCTGGAGTGGTTTGCCATTTCCTTTTCCAGCTCATTTTACAGATAAGGAAACTGAGGCAAACAAGGATAAGTGACTTGCCCAGGGTCACTAGTAAGCATCTGAGACCAGATTTGAACTCATGAGCATGAATCTTCCTCATTCTGAAGTTTAATATACAGAATGAGAGAGGTAATAGTTACCTTGTATTCTGCCCTGGTTAGGTCTCATTTGAATTACTGTGTTTGTCTCTGATCACCATCATCACATTGTACAAAAGACATTAGACAAGTTAGAGCATGTCAGTAGTACATAGCTAGGTGTCACAGTGTTGGATTTGGAATCAGGAAGATCTGAATTTGAATTCTGCCTCAGATATTTAGCAGGTGTCTGACCCTTATTAAGTCACTCAACCTCTCTCAGTCTCGGTTTTCCTCATCTATAAAATGGGGATGACAACAGAACCTACACAGGGCTGTTAAGATCAAGTGAGATCATACATATACAGTGAAATGTTGTTGCTGTTGCTGCTGATGATGGCTGAAGTCCAGAAAGAGTCAACAAGGATGTCAAGAAGCCTAGAGAATATGTTATACAAGGATTAGTTGACAAAATAAGACATATTTAAACCCAAGAGGATACAATAAAGAGGTAGAGGGGAGGATGACAATTGTCTTCAAGAATTTGAAGGATTGGGGCAGCTAGGTAGCACAGTGAATAGAGCACTGGCCCTGGAGTCAGGAAGACCTGAGTTCAAATCCAGCCTCAGACACTTAACTAGCCATGTGACCTTGGGCAAGTCACTTAACCCTAACTGCTCTACCTTGCCCCCTCCAAAAAGCAAAACAAAAAAAAAAAAGAAAGAATTTGAAGAATTGTCATATGGAAGAAGGATTAATTTGCTCAGCAGTGGGAGAAATAACAGTGTCTGACACATAGTAGGGGCTTAATGAATGGCTGTTGTGGCTTGCTTGAGAGACAGATTTGGACATGACATAAAGAAAACTTCCTAAAAATGAGTGCTATTCAGAAGTAACTGGGATATTTCACGAGACAATGAGTTTTCTGTCACTGTAAGTCTTCAAATACAAATTGAAAACTGCTTTTGGGATTCTTTAGTGAGGATTCTTAATTGGTTACAGGTTAGAATAGGTAGTTTCTGAGGTCTATTCCAGTTTGAAGATTTTTTTATTATATTATTCAGTGATTTTATAAACCAACCCAGGGACAGTGGAGGACATACAAACAACCAAAAGACCAAATTATTCATTTAACTACAGGAAGAGGAAGAGGCAGAGAACATTATATATCTGTTGGTGACTGTAGTCCCCTTTTGGCTCCAAAATACTCAAAACGTTCCCAAGGAAAAGGAAACGTATCATTTGTTTTTCTCCATATTCAACAGTTCAATTCAGTTCATTTGCCTTTATTAAGGATTTACAAAGTCCAAGACATGATACAGGGAGGGACCTGGGGATAGAAAGACAAAACAAAACAAATAGAAAATGCACAGTCTGTGCTCTGCAGAAGTTTACATTTGGCTGGGGGTGTGTGAAATATTATAACAGTTAAGTAAACACAATTTCATTTGAGGAGGCCATATATGAGTTGAGACTAAGTGGTGGGAAAACCTGGAACGTGTTTAGATAACAGTGATTTCAGTTTGGCTGTAGTATGATAGCTATAAGAGGCATTCTGGGAGAAAAATCCAGTGCTCATTGAAGTGAAGGTCATTTAAAAGAGGGAAGGGGAGGAAGTAGAAATCTCTCTAGAAATTGCTTTTATTTACTTTGTATTTACTTATCTATGTATCTAGTGTATACCATCAGAAGAAGATAAGCCCTGTGAGGACAGGGATGTTTTCTGTTTAGTGTTTTTGTATGCATAGTACCTTGATCACCTGTCCTATGATTTCATAGGTGATTTCATGGTGAGGAACTTCCTTTACCAACATACGTGAGGACCTCTTCCAATATTTATAGTCTTAAAGAGTGTTTTTAGGATCCTAAGATCTTTTGTCCAAAGATCACACAATCTGTACCTGTCAGAGATGAGACTAGAATCTAGTTATTCCTGACTCCAAAGCCAGCTCTTCCCACAGTCCATATTATCTTTCATCTTGTATATGGTATGACACATTATATTATACATAGTAGCCTGTTTAATCAAGTTAAAGGCTGAGTTTTTGATTCATACCAATAACTATATATTAAGACTATTTGGTTTCCCAACCACTGTGCTCATCAGTTCTGGGGGATATCATAAAACAGACTAGACCCAACATCTGTCCTCATGGAGCTCATCCACTAAAAGAATGTATCAACAAGCATTTACTAACTACCTACTATGTACCAAGCACTTTGACAGATGGAAAGAAAGTATGTTCCATGTGTAAGGAACTATTTGAATAAAGGTATAAAGTGCCTGAAACATGGTGAGTAGACTAATTTGGCTAAATTAGGAGAAGAATATAATGAAATCAAGGTGGAAATGTAAGATGACTCCAGAATATGCAGAGATTTGAATTCCAGGCTCAGGAATATAAACTTAATTCATTCATGAACCATTGACAAGTTTTGGCCAAATGATGATGACAATCCCTGGAATTTCCAGAATGTATTATACATGGATTAGGGAAGAAGGAAAGGGAGACAACATGTATTAGTATCCCAGCACAAACGTCCTTGTGTTTCAGTCTGTCAGGTGAAATAGCTATTAATTGCCCAGGTCCACATGGAGCTGTCACCAGTGTTTGCAGAGAACACGCAAATTGTGAGAAATTAAATATTATCAAGTGGCCAGAACTGCACAGAGAAGTCCCTCACCTAGAAATGACTTCCTGGGGGTTTCTGGGGGATAATTTTCTGGAGAAATTTGGGGCTGGGAGTCTTTGTTTGACACTTTGGAAATGGCAGAGACCTATTTTCTGTCTTGACTGACATGAAAGAGAATTGGAGATGCATGGACCTGGCCAGTTTTTCTCTGCCCTGAGATTTCCATGATATTAACCTCCCTCCACTACCATGATTCCTTACCTATCCAAATCCTGTCATCCTTAGAAATCCACCAAGAACTGCTTCTGCATAAAGTCTAAACTTAGTTTCTCTAGATTTCATCAATCTCTACCAATTGACAGCATTAAATCACAGACATATTCATAGTGACAAAATCATTGGTGGCCAGCTTCAATGAAGCCAAGGTGGTCAGGAGCCACCATGATTTCTAGCATGGTTTTAATTAGCCACCTGGACTGGTCTCTGCAAGGATCCCCTCATCTACACCTTTAGAGAGAAAGAAAAGACACTTGTTGGCATGCCAGGTGATGTCTTGTTACCTGAAACATCTCAGGCCATGACTTGGACCTCAATATTGTGATAAAATGTCTAGTTTGTTATTCTGTATTCTGTATTCTACCTCCAGAACATCTCTGGTAGTTGTCCCCCTAGAACTGCCATCTAGTTCAGTTCACCATTGTGCTGGACTGTGGCAATGGACTCTACTGGTCTCCCATTTCCCCCCAGCCAACTATAGTACACCCTACACACACACAATTCCCCCCATCCCCCCGATTCACACATTCTCAGTTACTTCTGGTTTCAAACATGCAGAGACAATGAGGGGTATTAGAAAGAACATTTCACATGAAGCCAGGAGAAAGTTAAGTTTGACCCCCTTCCATTCCTGACATTTAGTGGCTATATGAGCATGGATCATTAGGTAACATATACACTCTTTGAGAGAATAGGCCTTTTTTGTGTGACTTTGTATGCAAAGTGTCTCCAGTGTAGAAGGCACTTGTTTATTTGATTATTTGTATCATCAAATTGAATTAATTTCAATCAACGTCCTTTCATTTCTCTTAGTTCTAGTTTTCTCGGTTGCAGAATAGAAATAGCCTTTATTATCTACTTTATGATATGTTCTGTATTGTTCTGGATAGAGTGCCTGCCTCAATCAGGAAAATCTAGGTTTGTCCAGTCCCACCTCAGACAAAGGCTGACTGTACCCTTAGTTAAGTCTCTTGACCTCTCAGTGCTATCAGGAGCTTTCCAAGTCTATTCATTGTTGCCCAGGTGTTCATATGCCTTGATAAAAAGCATTTATTCCTAGATGGTTCCTATACCAATGAAACCAGAGGTTTTCCCTCTCCCCTCAATGAAAAATAAAACAAAAAAACATGGTTTTTTTATGAGGATCAAATGAGATAACATATATTAAGCACCATGCAAAACGAAAAATATTCCATATGCGTTATTATTGTTGTACTTGTAGGAAGACTGTTTTGGTTGCTCTATAGAGGGTGTTGGAGAAAAGAATCTGAAAGCAGGGAGACCAATAAAGAGTCCATTGCCACAGTCCAGCACACTGGTGAACTGAACTAGATGGTAACTTTAGGGAGACAACTGTTAGAGATGTTCTGGATTGACTTTTGGTGCTGAGGGAGAGAGAGGGGCCATAGGGTGCTCTGATGTAGGGGCCCTGACATGAAGAAAGTCTCTGCAGAACATGAGGCCCAGGGGGCGTGTTTCCATGGGCTTGAAGCTACATATACCACACCAGTTCAGACACAGATTATATTTTCCTCCTTACATTTGACTTCTAGAAAACTTGAGCACAGCATATCATCAGTATTATTTTTCAAGAAATATCTGTGTGTGCTTTCCCTTCAAGGTGATCTCTTGTCAGTCCCATGGCAGTCTATGCTGAAACCTATCTAGCATAGCACGTGGCATAAATGACTTATTTATTGGTTGATTTATATTTCTCTTAAAACTCTGTGATTTTCTTTATGTGGGTCCTCCTTCCATGAATACATATCATAATCCTTCCACTAGAATCTTCATTATTCCCATGTTCATCATATAGAAGCAATCTGGTTTATTAGAAAGAATACTGACTCTGAAGGAAATGGATCTGAGTTCAAATCCTTCTTCTGACACATCACATTTGACTTTGGTCAAGTCACTTAACCACTTTGGGTCTAAGTATCCTTCCCCTCCCCACCCCATTTTCCATATAGTAATCAAATAATCTAATCAGTAGGTTGTTTGTGGAAATAGCATATCAATTATCCTATAGCCCCATTTACCCAATGACTTCCCAGAACAAAATACTAATTTCTGGCTACTACTCCAGGATATATGTAGTATTGCTTTCCCATATTAGAATGTAAAGAGCAGTTTGGTGGCACAGGGGACAGAGTACCAATACTAGAGTCAGGAAGATTCATGTTCCTGAATTCAAATCTGGTCTCAGATACTTACTAGCTGTGTGACCTTGGACAAGTCACTTAACTCTCCCTCAGTTTCCTCATCTTTCAGATGAGCTGGAGAAGGAAATGGCAAACTGCTCCAGTATCTTTGCCAAGAAAACCTCAAATGGGGTCACAAAGCCTCAGACACAACTAAAAACAACTGAAAAACAACAATGATTAGAATATAAATTCCTTGATGACAAAGATTTTCTTGCTTTTTGTATTTTTATCACCAGCACTTAACATAGCGCCTGGTATGTACCATTAATAAATGTCTTCTTTTATTCCTTCATTCGACTGATGGAGCTGAACTAGATGGCCTCTGAGGTCCCTTCCAGCTCTTGATTCATGATTTTCTACTCCTATTCACCTTCTGGTGAAGACCCTCCCTACACTTAGCTTGTCTAATCCTTGCATTAGAGGCAAATATGCCTTTGCTAAGCTTGTTTTTAAAGACTTCCTAGCTTGAAAGAACCTGTCAGAACTTGCATGTCAGTGGTGAGAGTAGACTTCAGGAGTCCAGAATTATTTCCAAGTACAAAAGGATTTTCCAGGAGGGCTTGGTTCAATCCTCCAAGTAGGAAATTAACTTTTTTGTCAAGGCAAGTCTAAGGGGCCATCCATTCTGGTATATAGGGACTATGATCTAAGTGCGAATGGTTAGTATTTACACTGACAAAATTACAAACCTCCTCTTTCACTTCTCCACACCCCCTGTAGAAGTAAAGGGGAGCTATATAGAACCCAGAGGCATTTTGGATTTTTATTTGTTTTCTGGGTTGTCATGGCCCGCTAGCCAACTCTTTGGTAATGAGCCTTTCCAAAGTCACTCAGCCTGGTCCATAAATCTCATGCATGCTCCATGGCCAGAACCATGATGAAGGCTTTTGAGCACCGTGACCCCTGACAGATCTTATGTTCTCCTGATATAACCCTGGACTAGAGTCCCCTCTCTACTGTGATGGACTATTATTGAGGGGCCTGAGCACAGGGAGAATAAGTGTGTCTGAGTTAAAAGTTATGTAATCTTATGCAGACTGATGTATACATATTAATTCACATACAAAAGGATCTGTAATTTCTTTATCATGGAGGAACTCCCAATATAGGAGCTCGCTCCACCAATGCATATCAGAATCTTCATATCATTTAGAAGATAAGTGCTAAAAACTTACCTAAGGTAGGTAGAAGTAGTGGAGAAGAGATCTGAACCTTTACTCCAAGCCCAATGGACACTACTGTTCTGTGTTGCCTTTCTCTATATCCTTCCTTAGATAAGTTCTAACTATATTACCCTGGGTAAGATACTTAACCTTTATGAACCCTTAATTTTTTGCATATAAAATGGGAATAATAATAGCATCAACCCTACAGGTTTATTATGAGATATGAGAAAATTCATATAAAATGTGATAATTTATGCAAAATATTCTTCAAAGCTTAGAGCTCTATAAATATGAACTGTTATTGTTATAGTACACACATATATGTGTACAACACAATATACATGCACACATGCATACACATATATAATAATAGCTCACACACATTTTTGTTGTTGTTCAGTTGCTTTGTTCATGTCCGACTCTTCATGACCCCATTTGGGGTCTTCTTGGCAAAGATATCAGAGTGGTTGGCCATTTTCTTCTCTAGCTCATTTAACAGATAAGGAAACTGAGGCAAACAGAATGAAGTGACTTGCTCAGGATCACACAGCTAGTAAGTATGGGAGGCTAGATTTGAGCTCAGGTTTTCCTGAATATAGACTTAGCACTCTATCCACTGTGGCACCTAGCTGCCCAACTATACACAAACACATATAAATCTGACTTAGATAAGTGATTTTCTTGAAACACCTAGGCCAGAAACTGTCTATTTATGTAGATAGGCAACTCATCTATAATTTTTGATTCAAGGCACTTGCTCAGGCCCTGAAAAATTCAAAGAACTTGGGAGATTTAGAGTTAATATGTTGCAGAGGCAACATCTGAACTCAGATCACCTAGTTGACTCTAAGGTCTGCTGTCCACCTGTCTGTCCTGCTTGTTGGACTATAACAGTTTGACTCTCTGTCTATGTCTGTCTCTCTGTGTGGACGGGAAGAAAGATAAAGAGAAAAAAGAAGAGAACCAGACAGAGACAGAACATTTATTAAGTACTAAGAATATGGCAGGCACTGGATATTCACATAATAAATATGCACCCATGCATGCACTCATGCATGCATTTATAAATATGTGCATGATTCCTTTGCAAGAGTATTTAATAATAGATTTTGCCCTTGGCTTCTTAGCCTACCTCCTGTCCATTGCTATGCTTATGGATCACTGTTCCACATGGGAGCTGTTTAAACAGGACTTGATTGGACTCCAATCCAGCAAGAATTAAGGCAAGGCTCCTACTCTTACTCAGGTGCTATAAATCAAATAAACAAATAAAACCAACACACTAAACTCAAAAATAACCAACCTGTTTTCTCTGCTAGTTGCTATAATTCCTTCTGATTCATTGCTTAGTTCCCATCATAAATAAACCCATGTAAAAAAAGCAGAAAGTGGGCGTTTACTCTTTTCCCTTGACATCAACATTACACACTAGCTCCAAGGTATTAATGAAGAGGTTGGACAGAAGCTTAAAAAGAGAATTTCTGTTAACCTTAGAGAAGCCACAGAACTTTAGAATTGGAATCACTTTCAAGGTTCTCTGTGCTTGTTTCCTAACTGAGTGTAATGGAAATGCAGATTTAAAGATCTTCCCTGCCCCTAGCTTAAGTGCACCTGGAGCCTGTGGAGGGAGGCTTGTTTTTCAGGAAAGCCCACACCTTGATACTTTGTGATTGGGTAGTGGGTCAAGGAGGTTGTTACATTCTCTGAGCCAAGAGAAGGCTATATAAGCCCTGAGGAGAGGCTTTGCTTTGGGGCTCACTTTGAGAAGTGTTGTGTGATTTGACCAGATGAGACTCTGGGAAGCCGTTGTTGAGAGCCCCCCGGCTTTGAAAACCCAGATGTTGATGCTTCCCTCTCTGGTCACTGTGATTTGGTATTGATATAATGGTTGGACAGTTTGGAAGCCTGTCTGTTTGATCTGTAAGTTCTGTAACTCTGAAGTTTGGGGTGCTGACCTTTTCCCCCTGAACTAGGTAATGTGTGTTTGTTTGATTAAAGTAAGCTTATTAACCCATTTTCAGTTGCTTTCCTTTTGAAAAGCAGATCTAAGAACCTATATTGGCAGCTACCCTGGTGATATTGGGGTGCTTGCTGCTACACTGAGTCAAGGACCAGTACCAGTCAGGGGCAAATCAGATTGGAATGAGTACTGTTTGTTGAACAAGGAGATTTTCATATGCTGGCTGTGTGACCATAGGAAATCATTTTTCTTCTCTGATCCCCAGCTTTTTAATCTGTTAAAAAAACATGCATAATGATACCTTTACTACATATTACATGTGGGTGACTGTAGGATTCAAATGAGATAATATATATATAAAATGTTTATCTTCCTCAGGCAAAAGAAATAACGTAGCCAAAGTTACATAACTGGGCAGAGTCAAGACTAGAACCCAGAACTATACTGCATAGACCGTACAGGTGCTTCAGTTTATGCCTGCACATGCTCCCTCGTGGTCACAGAAGCAGAAATTGTTATGATTACATAACCCTTTATATTCTTTTATTGTACCAACCGAATTCTAATCTCCATCATTTTTATCTTTCTATATGCCTTATTTTCCCTTGTGATATTCAAGTTTTTGAATAGAGCTTAAATATTATCATTGTTCAATATACCCACTTCCATCAATGAGCATGGCATATTATATGTACATAGAAGATACTTCATGAGTGTTTAATGAATGAATGAATGGATGGATTTCTTCATTACAGGAACCATGTAAGAGATACATGATAGGAATTATGATTTTGTGGAGGAAGAATAGAGACTCAACTGAGTGAAATTCATTGCTTGACCAAGTTTGTAATCAACAGAACCCAATTCTCATTTTTTCTACTTTGGGATATTGCCTCAATGAAAGAGGCTTTCTTGGCTTCCCTGGAGTCCATAAGATGGTATAATCATAGATCTAGAACTGTAAAAAACCTTAGAAACCATCCAGTCAATTTCTTTTATTTTACAGAGAAGAAAACTAAGGCACAAGAAAGGTAAATGGTTTGACCAGTCACATAATTAGGAAATATCCAAGGTGGGATTTGATTGATCTCCTTGTAACTTGAAGTCCAGTTGCCATCTTGATTAAATATAGCCTAATAAGTATCCAGGTTCCTACTTCTCTTGTCTTCTCTGAGTCCCCATTACTGAAATAAGTGTAAAATAGGCAATACAGGGGGGATTTCAAGCTAGTAAACAGGAGGGGGATAGCCAGATGCTAATGCTTTTTCAGTCAAACTCAAAAGCCATAAGCCTTCTCATGCCTCCACTTTCTCCCTACCTCCTAGGGTAGTCTGAAATTAGAAAATTCTCTTCTGTACCACAATACCAGTCCAGATGCTGGGAGTTTATAGTGTTCTTAAGGACATAGCAATGGGGTTTTAGAAGGAATAATGGAGTGTGTGCACCCTCTCTAATCTTTAATAAAAATGTCTTTTCTTCTTGTTGTTTTGGGAGACATGGTATTATATTTCTCAGGATGAGTCTAAAAGTAAATCTGTATTGATAGAATCAAATTATTCACAGAGGGAACTCAAGAGGTCATTCAATTCAACCACTTGCCTCTAAGAAAATTATTTCATATATACTAGGTGCTAAACTATTTGTGGAGTGACAAATTTGTTAAACTCAATCACCCAGATGGACGACCATAGTGTTCTGGAAGAAAGGTCCTCCTTGGCAAGACAGTTGTACATTAGGTAGAGTATTGGACTCAGATTCAAGGAAGTCTGAGTTCAAATATTGCTGTAGACTTTCTCTAGCACTATGACCATGGGTCAGACTCTCAGAACCTTATCTATTAACAAGAGAGAAGGGCTGACAGGCATCATGGGATAGTGGCTAGAGAGTTAGCCTCAGATTCTGGAAGATCTGGGTTCAAGTCTTGCCTCTGAATCCTAATGACTGTGTGACCCTGGGCAAGTAAAAACAGTGATCTGAGAAACTCTCTAAGACTAATTGAACTCTCTAAGACTAATTGAAACTCTCTAAGACTCAGTTGCCAAAAAAACTGAGAATCAGCATCAAGAAAGGGAGTTTCCCAGTCAGGAATTCTTCATGCCAACCAAATCACAGATCTGGACCCATTTCCCCTTCCCTAATTAAAAACAAACAAACAAACAAAAACACACACAAGGTAATGTTTATATATAATAATCTATCCTATAGTATTTATCTATTGTGAGTTCCAATGTGTGCAAAGTGCTTTGTAAACTTTTAAGGGACATAAATGTCAGTAATTATAAAAATCTCTAGAAATAGAGAGGTTCAAAGACTTTTTGCCATGCTCTGGCCACATGAAAGTCAACAGGTCACTCTACCTCACTTTATTTTAGTGCATTCATCTGCAAAATAACAATAATAATTCCTCACACTCACCTACCTCACCAAAGTTCCTATGATCACAAGATTGTTAACAACAACGACATATTATGTATATACATACATACGTGTGTGTGCATGTACACTCTAGTTGTTTGTCCTTCATTCTCAAAGAAGACCATGACATCAAGAAGGTGACGCCATGACTTGCAAGTGAATTGGATTGAAGTGAGGAAGGGCTGTGCAAAGTTCCCAGCCTCACTTTCTCCTCCAGAACCATCTGGGTTCAGTGGTCAGATTATGGATCAGGACAACTGGAGATGGCTTCTGTATGTATGTATATGTGTGGGCGTGTGTGTATATGTGTCTATGGAGAGAGAGAGAGAAAGGGAGGGAGGGAGAGAGAGAGAGAGAGAGAGAGAGAGAGAGAGAGAGAGGGAGGGAGGGAGAGAGAGAGAGAGAGGGAGGGAGAGAGAGAACAAGAGTGCTTTATAGACTTGCAAAAATAATTTCCAAATATTATTTTATCTTCTAACAGCCCTGAGAGGTAGGTGCTATTTTTATCCCCATTTTATAGTTGTGGAAACTGAAGTAGAGAGAGGTTAAGTGATTTATTCATATAATTTTTTAGGTGTTTGAGGCCAGATTTTAATTCAGATCTTCCTGACTCCAGATTCAATAATTCTTGTCCTCTTTAGTGGAAAAGGAAATGTTTTAGAAATTTCAAAGCTTGGGAGCAGCTAGGTGATGCAGTGAATAGAGAACCAGCCCTGGAGTCAGGAGGACCTGAGTTCAAATCCAGCCTCAGGCACTTAACACAAAAACTAGCTGTGTAACCTTGGGCAAGTCACTTAAGGCCAATTGCTCTACCTTTCCCCCTCCAAAAAGCTCCCAAAAAGAAAAAGAAATTTCAAAGCTCTATGGAAATCTGAATTACCATTGTTATTATTTGCCAGTAAAAAAAGGCTTTCAAAGTCTTTATCCAGTAGTACAATTGACTAGACAATAGTTTTAAGGGTGAATTGAAGAAGGGAGACATTGGAAATAGGAGGACTAGAAATCAATTCAATAGCTAACAAAGTGATTCCAATTGTCCAGGAGAAAGAGGCTTAGTTCCAGAGCCACAGGTAGTGATAGGAGTGAAGAGAGGGAAGAAAAATGAGGTAGAATTTACATCACGTGACTGCTGGGAGACTGGGGATGGATGAAAGAGGGAAAAGTCAAAGATGAAGCCAGGATTATGATTCAGGTGTAGGCACTAATATCTGTGGAAATCACCTTCACATAGCACCGTGAGCCCATGAGGCACACAACCCAACTAAGAAGGAAATTGATGGGAATAAGCCTTATTGCCAGATGAAGCAAAATCAGTAATTGACTTTGGGGGCAGCGGGATTGAGGGGAAGGCTCTAATCACATCATTGTTTTCATTGCCCCAATTAACACCTTCTCTTGAACATGATTCAATGACACATGAACACACATTGTGTAAAATGGTCCATTTGTTAATTGGTAGATTCTATAAGGTTCTCAGTCTGCCAGCCATGGCTGCTCTTCCTAAAGGTTCCTCAGTAACAAAATCCAAGGGCCTATTATGAGCCAGACTCTATACTAAGCATGGGGGATACAGTCCCTCCCTTCAAAGAGCTTACAATCTATGGAAGAAGATAAAACATAAAAAAGAAGTTGAAAAAGGTGTGAGGAAGGCCAAGGAGGGTGCCTGATGCAGGGGCACAGTGGAAAAGTCAATCAGAAAAACTCCAAGGTAGTACAACCAGAAGAGTTTTCTGAGCTAAGCTCTGTCTCCTTAAATGGAAGTTTGGAGTTTATGGCTCACCCTCCAGTCATAGTGATGAGGCAGTGTTTCATGACCAATGAGATGTTACAGGAGATTGAGGCGGTGCTGACGATGACCTTCCTGGGGCAAGATGGAGAAGTCCCTGGGTATTGCAGCCAGGTGAGAAATGAGGAGGTAACAGCAGGTTACGAATGAGGAGGAGGAGGAGAAGGCAGACACTAGAAGGAGATGATAGCTATGTCCCTTTCAATATCTACTGGTTTTTACTTGTAAGATTTAGAGTTGAAGGAAACCTAAGAGGAAGGAAGGAAACAGGCATTTACCTGGCTCCTACTGTGTGTCAGGCACTGTAGTAAACACTTCACACATACTGTCATTGGATCTTCATGGCTGCCGTGAGAGATAGGTGCTATTATTACCCCCTTTTTATAGTTAAGGAAACTGAGGCAAACAGAGGCTAAGTGACTTGCCCAAGGTCACACACACAAATGACCGAATTTGGATTTAAATTTAGGTCTTCCTGACTCCAGACCCAATGCTCTATGAGGGGTAGGGAACAAGTGGTCTCAAGGCTAGACATTACCATCTAAGTCCTCAAGTGAGATCCATTGACTGAATCCAAACTTCACGGAACAAATCCCCTTAATAAAAGGATTTGTTTGTAAAATCTGGACTCAGTCAAAAGGCAGTATCCAAGGACCTAGAAGGCCCCATGTGGCCTCAAGGCTGCAGGTTCCCCACCCCTATCCTCCGTCTACCTCTGCATCTAAGACAGGAGAAAGTGCTTCCCATTTCATTTTACTGAAGAGAGAAAGAAGACCCAGAGAGAAGAAATGGCAGGCAAAGGACCTGCCCAAGGTCACACAGCTAGTAAGTAGCAGATGCAGGATTAGCATTAATAGTGAATAATTTGGGTGTGGCCTCTCTCAGGAGGCAATTGTGTTTTCAAGGACCCAGGGTTTAACAGAAAGGATAAGCTCTGACTGTGGAAGGTCAGAAGGGAGAGTGTGAAGTTAGAGTGTGTACAGTGAGTAGCTTGCATCATCCAGAGGTGAGTCTCACCAGTCTGCTCTTTGAATGGTGCAGCAGCTAAAACCCTGGACCTGAAGTCAGGAGGACTTGAATTCAAACCCTGACTCAGATACTAGCTCTGTGACTTAACAGCCGTCTGCCTCAGTTTTCTCCCCAGTGAAATGACAATCATAATAGCAACGCCTGTTATTTTGTGGTTAAAATGAAATGCTATTTGTAAAGTGCATAGCATAGCACTTAACACCTCCAACTTAATAAATATTTGTTTCTTTCCTTCCTTTCCCCTCTGGTCATTATTCTTCCTGACTAACGAATATTGGGCCTGTGCTTCTGTCAATTTCCTGTTTTGCACAGTGACCTCAGAAAGTCCACTTCCCCCCTACCCTCAATTGTGCCTTTAATGTACAATTCCGTACTGGCCTTCGATGTGTGAAGCAACCAGATCCTAGCTAACTCTTGGCTTCTTATATAGAAATAATCACATTGTTATATTATCAATTAACAGAGTACAAGTAGGACGACATGAGTTCAAATTCTTATCGGAACCCTTCCTTTGCATGACCTTGGACACTTAACTCCTCTGAGTTTTAGATAACTCACCGGGGAGATAGAACTAATAATTCACTATCCATCTTACAGGGTTGTTTTGAGGAAAACACTCTGAAAACTTTAAAGTTTGAAACCTGAGGAGCTATATTTCTATGACACAGCTTTGCTTTATTCTGTCATACTGTAGGGGTAGGGGGGAATACGGATACCATTGACTATGACGCAAATTCTCAAAAAAAAGCTGCTTAAGTAAGAAGCAATGATTGTCTCCATTTCACAGATTTCAGAAATAAGAACTGAAAATGATTGGAAGGATTGACTAATAGTATGTAGATATTGAATAGATGCAAATAAAGATGTCTATGTAGCTGATATAATTTGTACTAATCAATCAGATTTAACTCCCCCCCAAAAAATCCTTTAAATTTAATTCTTCCAGCAGCCTGCATCAGTAGAAAAAATAAAAATGAGTCAAGAGGCTTGGGGTTTGGAGTCAGTTCTGCCATTCATTACCCTGTTACTTTGCTATTATGACCTTGGGGAGGTCACATTCCCCTAGGTGGGAACCCTCCGACCTTTCCTTGGCTCTTGGATTTTGCATTCCACAAGTATGGCCATGGTGATCCACTGTAAAATGAGGGGATTTGGCCAAATGATCCCCAAGGTCCTTTCCAACACTGATGTTGCATGAATCTTTGAACCTGGGTTTTGAAAACACACAGGCTTCTTGTCCAGAGTCATATAACATTTGCCAGATGGCCGCCTTCCTTGGGGAGTGTGAAGAACTCTGGGAACTTATAAACCATAGCATCCCATTTCTCAACATTAGGTTTGCAGATGATGGAAAAAAAATATACAAACTGTGTTTCCGATTAGGCTAGGACTTCTGTTTAGGCCTCCCTTCCCAACATTGTAATGTAAATCATTCAAATGCATCAGCTCTGAATCTGCTTGAGTGTGAAAGAGAGGGTAATGTTCTCTCCCTTACTACCAATGGAGGGCTGGGGTAAGCCCTTCTGACTGCTCTCCCACTGGTACCTCCCATTATGAAACGTCCAAATTGCCTCACGCATCGAGGTGGCTCCACTCAGTTGTGATTACTTTAGCTACTGGTTTCCTTGCTTCTTTTATGGATTTTCTTCAATATTTCAAAAAATCTATAATTGTCCTCTCTCTACCAATGCCAACCATAGCCCCTCCCTACACCATGGTAGATGGCTTTCATGAGTTTTATGGCCTATGGATATAGATGTAGATATAGGTTCAGATACAGATATAGATATAGATGTAGTCATATATGTGTATTTTTATATGTATGCACATATGTGTATACGTAATACATATTGATATGCATATCCATATAGACACAAAACACATGCATACATGTATGCAGTGAGGTTGCAGAGTGCTGGTACCTGAAGTCAGAAAGATTCATGTTCATGAGTTCAAAACTGGCCTTAGACACTTACTTGCCATGTGACCTTGAGCAAGTCATTTAATCCTGTTTGGTTCAGTTTCCTCACCTGTAAAATGAACTAGAGAAGGAAATGGCAAATGACGCTAATATCTTTGCCAAGAAAACCCTAAATGGGGGTCAAAAAACCTTGAACAGGACTGAATGACTGAACATGTATATATCAACATGCATGTGTATGTGCATGTGACATAAATGATGTACAAGTAAATGCAATTGTAGATATAGATATAAATGTAGAATTATCATGCTCTTTTCAACCTTCTGGTGATGATCTTTAAAGTGGTGAGGCTAGGCCTTAGATCAGGATTTGGACTGAAGCTGCTGTGCCCATACTCAAGGGCAGAAAAGAATTTTGTGGTTAGAAGATGTGGATTTGAATCTCAGCTTTGCTGATTACCACCTGTGTGATTCTAGATATTTTATTATTATTATTATTATTATTATTATTACTGTTGTTAAATATTATTAGAAAATTCTTCTGACCATTAAACTGGAACCTACGTCCAATTGGTCTTAATGTGCTGTCCTCTGAGAGTGTGGTTGTCTGAGAGTATGGTTGTCATATAATAAAGCGCTAACTTTAGGCAAGTCCCTTGACCTCTCTCACCCTCAGTTTTCCTACTTGTAAAATGGGGATAATGCCTATTCTATTGCTTTTTGTGTTACCTGGAGCCCTGGTTAGTTAGTACTTTGTTGTTGATTGTTCTTTGTTCTCCAAGAGGACCAATGATGACTTGCAAGTGATTTGGATTTAAGTGAAGCAGGACTGTGCAAAGTCGCCAACTTCACTCCTCCACAGCCATCTGGGTCCCACAGCAAGACAGGAAGACTGGAGATGCCCCTGATGCAGTGGGAGACCTTGGTCTTTTTAAACTAAGATCTTTCGTAGGTCTCAGTTTGTCTGAAGCAACATCCATTCAGGGATTAAGGCTAGGTAAGAAATGAGGCAAAAGATCACTTCTTTACCTACTTTAAAAAAAATCAATCTGGGTGGGGAAAAAACTCATGGTTTCTGGCCAGGACAGAAACAATTGCTATTTACACCCATTCTGAGCCAACAAAACCCAAACAATGACAAACCAGAGACTTGGGTTGAGACATATTATTGGCCAATCAGTGAGAGTCAGAGTGATTTGAGTTTAAGCCATAGTCAAGTAACTCCATTTGAAACCCAATGGGTTTATCAATGTCTGGTTTCTCAGGGTTCTCTTTCAAGAAATTTATATTCCTTGTAAAGTCTTTCTCAGGTTTCAGTTTGTCTGAGTCAATACCTATTCAGTGATTTAAGGTTGGGTACAAAATGAAGCAAAAGATGGCCTCATTCACAGAGCACCTACATGTGAGTGATTTCCGATGTGGACAGAGGAAGGAAGGAAGGATGGAAGGAAGAAAGGAAGGAAGGAAGGAAGGAAGGAAGGAAGGAAGGAAGGAAGGAAGGAAGGAAGGAAGGAGGGAAGGAGGGAACAAGCAACACTGCCCAATTGGAACTGGCTACTTAGGTCCTCAGTGGGGCAGCTGCTACTATTCATAGATTGTTGTTTTTCCTTCATTCTTGAAGAGAACCAATGACATCAGGAAGGTGATGTCTTGACATGCAAATTAATTGGATTTATCTTCACAGGTATCCTCAAAGTTTAGGAGATCTAAATTAAGTCACACCTCTGACATATCCTAGCTTTGGGAGGGTGGATACGTTTTAGTGTTCCTGGCAAATCTGGGAGACGAAGTTGCAGAGAAGAAGGTGCCAATCTGTCCTGGCAGAGGAAGTGTCCTCTTCTGAGAGTTCCTTACATGAATGATGAAATCACACATCCTAGAACCTTCTTACATATGGATCTATTTTACAAAGTCATGTGATGAGTACTTGAAATTGTGGACGTTAAGTATTATTAATAGTCACATATCATATGAGTTTTAGGGGTGTTTCATTATATGAGGGCAATGAAAAGGTCTCTGATGTGAGAGTAGAGAGATCTAAATTGTTGTCCTACCCTTTGCCATTTCCCAAATGTGTAGAATACTGAGCTTAGAGTCATGAAGATCTGAATTCAAACTCTGCCTCAGAAACTTATTGGTTATATGACCCTGCAAACCAATTAACTTCTCTCAGCCTCAGCTTTCTCATCTGTAAACTGAAGGGGTTGATTTCAATCCCTTTAAAATCCCTCCCTGCTCTAACTCTTACTATCCTGTAATCCCAGGACTATGGGCAAATAACGAATAACTAATTTACTGGAGGCACAATTATCTTGTCTATACCACAAGGAAAATGATGCTTCGGGGCTGTGAATACATTGCTGCTCTGTTTACCTTTTAAGCAGTTTGATGAACAGAATTATACCATGCGATGATTATGTGATGAAAGATTATGAACCAATATTTAGATTGAAAAACAGGGTGCAATGATTATGTGGTGGCGACAATTATACATTATCTTCTACAAGTATGAAAACCTGATGCCTACTTCTGCTAGGGTCCTCCCTCCCAAACTAATTTTTATGAATGCATGTGCATATCTATCTGTGTACATGTGTGTATACACGTATATATGCACAGATGCACACATGTATACATATGTCTACATATACATATATACATATCTACATTGTCTCCCTCATTTGAATTTAAGCATCAAAAGAGCAGAGATTGTTTCATTTTTTCTTCTTGTATTTCTAGTACTCAGCATAGTGTCTGATACATAATAGGTGATTAATAAAGGTTTATTGATTTATTATTATTTGATATTTGAAAGTGACATAAGCTATAAAGTAGTGCTCATATATGAAGAATCATTTAAGTCCTTCTTTTCTCATAAGTCAGCTCTCTGCTATGTCTTTCTCTAATCTCTCCAAGCCCTACCCTTGCTGTTGTCACTATTATTATCATTAATAATGCCAATTACTAGCCATTATTAATAATTAATTGATAAATTGACATTCATTATGACAATAACAACAGTTCTCATTTCCATAGCATTTTATAGTTACTAAGTACTTTCCTCCTAACTGTTCAGTGAGATAAGTAGGATGTTACTCAACTCATTTTACAGTTGAGAAATCTGAGTCTCAGAGAGGTGACATGATTAGCTCAAAGCCAGACAGCTTCAGTAGTAGGTGGCTGTGTTAAGATTTCAAGCTCAATTCAATGCTGACCAGGCCTGGCTTCTTTTCTCTATGTCAGCCTTCATCTTTAAGGTAAATAAATGCCTACCTTCCTCCAAACACACCCACTTACTCCGCCAGACTGTAGAGGTGGGGAAAGGCAGTTGTCTCCTCAGAGATTTTTAATTGCTAGTTTTTATTAAGTTGGCACTTTCATTTTTGAAATGGGAGTTTTTCCCCCTTCTTCCCATCCTCTCATTCCCTCCCCCTTTCTGCTGTGCAGTTATAGCTTTTACAAGCTTAATTAGAGCAATAAAAAAATACCAATTTAGCTCTTTTTTTTTTTTAATAACAAGTAGAAGTTGAAGCCAGCTGTGGGGTAATGCTATTTGAAAGCTGCCACCAGTCTTAAGTTTCAATTTCTCTGCTTGGGGCCCAGTTGGAAATTAGTGCTGACACATGCAAATGACTTTGCAAAGGAGAGAGAAATCTTACCTTTCTTGCTAACCTGTGTGTGGTGATTAGCCACCATGTCACAGGGAAGGAAGTGGCCCCAAGCACTTTTCCCTGTCTGATCTAGAGAAAATGATGCTTGGTGTCCAATGAGTGGTTAACACCTGCAGACCCACAATGTTTTCTCTTCTTGTCTATATATTAATAGAATCCACACTGTCAGGCAAGTATGCATTCCCATTTTTTCATGTGATATTGCACCAGATAGGTACTTATGTGCCTTTGGAAAAGAGGTAGAGCTGTGTTTCCGACCTCTACTGAGTTAAAGGAAAAGAGAAAAAGAAAGAAATGACTGTGCAGAAGAATAAGGAACAGACCTGAACTTTCATCAATACATTAAACTCCTTGTGCTTCACAGGGAAATTCCTTCCACTGATGCTGATTTCCAATTTTTCTTCAATTTACAGCTTTAAACACTTGCTTCAGGCATGCAAAGTTCAAAGTCTCTCCTAGAATTCACACAGTCAGTATTTGTTAGAGGCAGGTCTTCAACCCATATCTTCCTGGTTTTTAGGCCATTCCTTTATCCACTAAACTTCATTGGATTTAGAAAAACTGGCTAAACTCTTAATGTTGTCCCCATTGTCCCCTCCTTTCAAACTTTTAAAACCACATGGGGTTAAAGCTAGCAGGGTAATTCAATTGTGGACTGCTAATGTTGGAAGATTCTGGGAAGCATTAACTCCAACCACTCTCACTTTCCAAGTCCTTAGAATATAAAATGTCATAGCTGGGAGGCATATTAGTGCCCAGGTTGCTGTAACTGGAAGGTGGCTGAAAAGTTACTAAGTCCAAACTCTCAGGCCCCCAAGGAGGTTATTTGTCAAAGCTTTGTGCAAAGTCTTTCAGTGACAGAATTAAATTTGAATTCATAGCTCTTGGCTATATGTGCAGTAATCCTGCACACCCTAGAAGAGCCCAGGAAGAGAGCCAGGAAACTGCTTTACTGATTATGTCATCTTAAGTCTGAGCCACTCTCTGGTTCACTTCCATTACCACAAGCCTTGAGAAGCAACTAGGTGGTGTAGTAGATACAACTAGGTGGTGTAGTAGATAGATCACTGGCCATTGAATTAGGAAGACCTAAGTTCAAATCAAGCCACACTTATTGGCTTTGTGACCCTGGGCAAGACATTTAATTACTACCTAACTCAGTTTAGTGACATGGCTTTCCCAGAGTCAGGAGGATTAAATGAAATAATGTTTGCAAAATGCTTAGCAGAGTAATAGCACAAAGCAGGTCCTTATAATACCTTCCTTCCTTCTTTCCTTTCTCCTTCATTCCCTCCCTCCACCTCTCCCTCCCTCCCTCCCTTCCTTCCTCCCTTCCACCTTCCTCCCTTCTTCTCTTCCTCCCTTCTTCCCTCCCTCTCTCCCTTCCTTCCTTCCTTCTTTCCTTCCTTCCTTCCTTCCTTCCTTCCTTCCTTCCTTCCTTCCTTCCTTCCTTCCTTCCTTCCTTCCTTCTTTTTGTTCTTCCCTCTCCTCAAACCTGAATCCCTTTTGTGTATCTTATTTCTGACTCCTTGGTTCCCAACTACCTTCTTATGTCTGAACCTGAGAATATCCCCCACTTTTGGTCCCTAAATCTTGTTTCATGATTTTCTCTTCATCCTTTTTCTCATACCTGGTACTGAAACCCAGGATAGCTGAGCCTGACAGTGGAGCTGGTGGAATTTCTCTGCAGAGGCAGAGGGCATTTTTGAATTCCCCATCAGTGGAAAAATTCCAGTAGAGGCTGGATAACCACTTTTCTGTGATATCATAGGATTTCTGTTCAGCCCCAAGATTCTACAAATTCCACAACTTTGTAATGAGGAGCAATAAAACATTTTAACATCTCTACCCCCTTGGCTAAGTAAGTGATACTTGAACACTATCTCTAATACATTAAGAAGAACATGGATGGGTCAGGTCCCTTCCCTATTTATTCCAGATTTCCCATCTGGTAACCAGGCCCTGTCCATCAGCCAGGCTCTATGGAGAATTTGTACTGGCTTTTAAGAATTCTTGCTTTTCATCCAAGAATCCTAAGATACAGGTGATGGGCAGACTTTACCCTTCAGAAAAACTAGGGTGAGAAAAATGAAAAGGAGATGCCCCTTGAATAAAGAGGCCTAGTGTGTTTGTCAACAATGGAAGAGCCTATGGAAACAGTCAAGCAGAAATGATTAATTTCATTGATCAAGCTTGGCTATCCAGTTTAACTTTGCCTCTTTATTAATACCCTCAAGAACCCAGAATGTCAGAAATACTAACTATTAGAACTTCTTGAAACCGTACAGACCATAGACAATACGTACAAGGAAAGAACACTGGACTCAGAGTTAAGGGACCTGGGTTAAATGTTTAACAATCAGCTCTAAGAAAAGAAGTCACATTTTAAAGTTTAGTTTGCATTATTAATATTTTCTCCATCATTTTCTTTCTTTTTTTTTGGAGGGCAATTGGGGTTAAGTAACTTGCCCAAGGTCACACGGCTAGGTTTTTGTTTGTGTGTGCGTTAAGTGTCTGAGGCTGGATCCCAACTCAGGTCCTTCTGACTCCAGGGCCGACGCTCTACTCACTGCGCCACCTAGTCGCCCCCCATCATTTTCTTTAGTCTAGGTATTCAACTAAATAATAAGTCATTTATTGAGTTCTGAGGGGTGAATGCTTCATCAAAGTTTTAAATTTTAACAATCAACTCTCAGGAGTGCACTTGCTGCAGCATACACATGGTCCTGGTTCATGCTTTGCTTCCAATTTGCTGTGTGTCTAAGAACAATTTCATTTCCTCTCTCTGGGTTTGAGCTTACTCACCTACTAAATTAATGAATTTAGTAGTAATGCAGTTTGGCAAGGCAATCTCCAATAGCCCTTCTAGACTGAACATTGTATGGTGCTAAGATTATTTAGTAGAATTTGCCCATGTAATACATAGGGAATTGGGAACAAAGAGAGAGTTACCTGACAGATCCAACACAGATGGGAGGAAAGAGGAAGATTATGCATCCCACCTGGCAAATACCTTGTAAAAGTACCTAGTAAAAGCATAGCCCACATGAGAAAAGAAGATTGATGGTTGTATTTGTTTTAGTTTTAATGTGGGATTAGAGAAAAGGATGAAGGGATTTTCCAAAGGAATAACAGGAACATTTTCTAGACTCATTCAGAAGACTGACGATTTGGACATAAAATCTTAATAAGAAATTGGCTACATGGAAGGGAATCTGTAAAATAATCTCCCATAGTCAAGAATTGTGCCCTTTTTTATCCCCAATTCGTTCACTCCCTTCATATATGCTATTACGATTGTTCAGGCAGGGTCTAAACAAGTGACTAGAAAGAATGGTTAATAGAGCCGAGGCTGCTTTGTCTTGCCCTTCAGCAGCACTATTAATTTTATTAGAAGATAATAAGCTCAACTAAAAATGTTTTAATATATCTGTATTACTTAATAGTCTGATAAGAATCCTAGTCATTATTGAGTATAACACTGAGCTGGTGGCACACCCCCTTCTTTAAGTTGTATGATGGAATATGAGAGATGGAATCCAGATTGGAACATAAAGTTTCAGAATGTAGAATGTCAGAACTAGAAAATGTAGATTTATAGATAATAGAATGTCAAAGGTAGAAAAAGACCGTAGAACCTAGAGTGTCAGAGCTGGGGATGGCCTTAGAACCCAGAAAGTCAGTCCTGGGAAGGCCTGTAGAATATCAGAGCTGGGAGACAACTTAGAACACAGAACCTCAGAGCTTGAAGGGCTCTTAGAAAACAATGTCAGAGGGGCGGCTAGGTGGCACAGTGAATAGAGCACCAGCCCTGGAGTCAGGAGGATCTGAGTTCAAATCCAGCCTCAGACACTTAACACAAAAATTAGCTGTGTGACCTTGGGCAAGTCACTTAACCCCAATTACCCTCCAAAAAAAAAAAGCAAAGAAAAGAAAACAATGTTAGAACTGGGAGGGACCTTGAAACATAGAATGTCAAAACTGAGAAGTACCTTAGAACAAGGAATGTCAGAGCTGGCAGGGTCCTTAGAACACAGAATGTCAGATCTGAGAAGTACCTTAGAACAAGAAATGTCAGAGCTGGAAGAGACTTTAGAACACAGAATGTCAGAGCTGGGAGGGCCCTTAGAACACAGAAAATGGTGCTTAAAGAGTGGAAAGCAACATTAGAACATAGGTATCAGGAAAGTTTGGCAGGAAGAAGACGCAGAGAGGTGCCTTCCTCAGGATACTCTAGTGGGCTGAGGCTAGAAATGTCTTCTGGGTCAAGGTTCAGGCAGATTATACCCCAAATCCCTTCTGATTCTTCAGTTAGCCTCAGTTCTGAGGATAGTGAGGTAGAGAAAATATATCTAATTAAAACAGTCTACATGTGATGGCAGATAGGACAGTTTGTTGAGAGAATGTAGGTGCAAAGGGCTAGAAGGGAGCCTTGAAAGAATGTTACAGTGGTATCCTCAAGGTGTTGGAATGTCTAGTTTATTTCCTTATGTATCCATGTGTGGACCAGAGTGCAGAGGTGTGAGAGTAACAGATAACCAGCCAAATTGTGATCTAGATTTGATTTAGACCTGCCAACCTAATCATTCCAACTGAATTCCTTCCTTTTCCTTCATCTAAAGGAGGGAAAAATAGTAGCAATCACTAAAATATAACAATACAATGTTAGTATATCAAAAATCTTATTAAGATCCATGAAACCTGGCCTTAGAGTTCAAAAGAGTTTGGGTCCAAGTGTTTAATCTGAAGCATGCCTAAGTCTCTGAGAAAGTCATTTAGACTCTCAATAAACTCAGACAATGCTCTAAGATTATTAATTGCAGAAAAGGTGCTAAGCCATGGGTAGGGGAACTTCCTTATCAAGTGCTTCCCATATCCACTGAAAACATGGACTCTGTAATGAGCATACTATATGTTAGAACTTCCCTTCTTCACAGGGGAGCAGGGCAAAAGTTACACAGAAACCAGTCAATTAGAAGGATGTGGGAGGCCCAAAACTTCTTGACATATGAGTGAACCTTTGAGAGGGAACTCTAGCTGAACTTGGAGATGTCTATAGATGCCAGGGACCATAGAACCAGCCTTGACCAGAAGCTGCAGACTCAAGACTTTGCTCTGGATTTTCCAAACATCCTGCTGCCTGGCTTGTAGTATGTAGAGATATCTCCCTTAAGCCCCCACTCCCTATCAGAAAGCCTCTGGAAACTATAGGATCTCTCCCTTTTTCCATTCCACCATGAACATCTAAGAACTTTCTCTCTCTGCTCCCTCGCACAATCTCCTCTCTCCTAAAAGCTTTTTCTCAGACAATAAACTTTTGTCATCCGTGATTGGATTCTGTTTCATCTCAGGTGTCTTTACAGGCTGTGGGGTCTTTTCTTAATACTTTTTTTTCTTTTTAATTAAAGGGGCCATCCCTTGAATACCTACTTAAAGAGTCCTCTTCACTAAATGGGCATTACACCACTCAATGTAAGAACCTGAAAAGACCTTGGTCTAAAAGGGTCAGGGTCTCCCATTGCATCCTGGGCTATCTCCAGTCATCCTGATGAATATCTGTCCACTGGACCCAGATGGCTCTGGAGGACAAAGTAAGGCTGGTGACCTTGCATAGCCTTCCCTCATTCAAATCAAAGTCAACTGCAAGTCATGTCATCATCTCCCTGAGGCCATGGTCCTCTTCAAGAACAAAGGACAAACACAACAACAATCAAGCAGTCTTGTCAATCAATCAACATTTATTAATCAATGTATCAGGTACTGCACTGGGCAGTGGGGATACAAATTTAAAAAGCCAAACAATCTCTACTCTCAGGAAGTTTATGTTGTGTCAAGAGAAACACCAAAAACATATATAAGTATATATAGTATAAATATAATGAGTAAAATGCAAAATAATTAGGAAAGAGGGCACTAGAAGCTCAGGGAATCAGGAAAGGCTTTCCATAGAAGTTGGTGGTTGAGCAGACTCTTGAAGCACGAGGGGTATTTAGTAAATCAGAGGCAGTGAAGAAGTGCCTTCCAGTCAGTGAAAAAGTGGGGAAATAGGAGATGGAGTATCATGTGAATAAAGAGACCAGTTGGTATGTACCATAGGAGATCACAGGCCTAGTTTTTAAAATATCCACATTTACATCTACAAAATGTTAGCACTAAAGGTGACCTTAGTGGTCATCTGATCCAGCCTCTGGGATTCAGTGTGATGGCTCCAAATCCAATTTTTTCCACCTATGTCAAATGAACTTTTCCAAGGTCTAGCAGTAATACACTGGCAGAACTGGGACTTGAGGCCAGGCCTTCTTATTCGCAGGACACTTCCTAAGTCTTTACTGTTCATAAAACACCCTTCAGATGTAACTGATGTTGTTGACTGTCTAAATACTAATTGGTGAGGAAGCCACCAGATTTAATTGTTTCCTACCCAAAAAAGAACAATTCTGTGCAGTTATTTCCTTTAGCATAACATCACTGTTATCCTACTGTAAAAAAAACTGGCAGTTCTGTTGATGATCTAAACATAACTTTGAAATGCTAGCTCCCAAAAGGAGAAAGCACCCAAAACAAGTTGTCTAACACCTGGAAAAATTAATGAGCCTGATTCTTTTTCTTAAAGCAATTCTGAAATTCCTTTCTCTTTCAGAAATATTTGTGAAGAGAATTAATCCTGATTTCTCCTTTACTAGGAGCAATGCTTTCTATACAATTTCTACATTAATAAAGAGTCACTCTAATTCAGGATAAACTAAAATTTGGTAGTGTATTGCCAATCTGGATTCATTTTCTTGGTGACTTTTGATTTATAGATTTTTAAACATCAATCAGGTGTTGGGTCAAGTTAGTACAACATCACCTGTCCAGATCCAACCTGGGACAGTGCAGATCAGCCTCTTTGTGACTTTGTAGGAACAATTAGGTGATGTGAGAGTGCCAGGCCTGAAGTCGTGAAGATTCATTCTCCTGAGTTCAAATCCAGACTCAGACACTTACTACCTACGTGACCCTGGGCAAGTCACTTAACCCTGTTTGCCTCAGTTTCCTTATCTGCAAAACGAGATAGAGAAGGAAATCACAAACCATACCAGTATCTTTTGCCAAGAAACCTCCAAATGGGGTCACAAAAAGTCAGACACGAATGAAAAAAAATCACTGAACAACAGCAATGTTTTATCTTCCTATATCTTCACTGGCACTGGTGATAGTAAGTTCTTAAATTTTAGTAGAGCAATTGAATCAGTTTCAATTATCTACTTTTGGATTGACTCAACAAACATTTGAAAGCCCCAACTACTCGTAGAGTTCTGCACTGGGCTAGGGGTAGAAGGGAAGAGTAAACAAAATCATAATAAGACATGATCTTTGTTCCCATGAAATTTACAATCTAGTAGGGGAGGTAAGACAATTAAACCCGTTAGAATACAATTTTTTAATGCATAAGAGGAATTAAAAGGGCTAAAAAATTAGGTGAGGAGAAATCTACTTCAAGTTAGGGAATTCTAGCAAAGGAGGCATTTATCAGATATGGAGTGAGAGGTAGGGATTTTTACTACATTTCTTTCACAGCACCAGGCTGCAAATCTAAAACTTAATGCTTTGTACATGTACTATCAATTATAGACTATTAGAGTTGAAAGGGACTCCTGAAGTCATTTAATTTAATCTAACCCTGAGCACAAAATCTGTCTAAAACATTTTTGTAAAGACATCATTCAACCTTTACTTGACAACCTTCTTTGTTGGGGAAATCATCATCTGTTTAGGCAGCCTATTCCATGTTTAGTCCCCTATAATTATCATCTATAATGACCTTCTCATGTCATTCTTTCCCTGCTCAAAAACTTTCAATAGCTCCCTATTACCTATGAAATAAATTCTGCTCTTGGTATTCAAGATCCTTCTTGATCTGGCCCTAACCTACCTTTCAATACCTGTTTCTCATTCCATTTTATATGCCCTGTAGTTAGCCAGAACAGACCATTCCCCGTATAAGCCCTGTACTTTCCTACCTCCAAGTCTTTGTGCCCCCATCCCCCAGGCTGAGAAGGACTCAGAAGATTAGAGCTCAAATTCCCAAGCTGCCACTTAGTAGATCTTTTTGAGCAAGTCATTCCACTCCTCTACAACTATCTACTCATTTGAAAAATAGTAAAGTTCATCTAGATCATCCCTAAACCAACTTCCAGGTCTAGCATTCAATGATTCTGTAATGCTGTTTCCTCTCTCTGTCTATGGAAATACTTTGTTGTTGTTTCAGTCATGTCTAACTCTCCGTGACCTCATTTGGAGTTTTCTCAGCAGAGACACTGCAGTGGTTTGCCATTTCCTTCTTCAGCTCATTTTACAGATGAGGCAACTGAGGCAAACAGGGGTTAAGTGACTTGCCCAGGATCATACAGCCACTAAGGGCCTAAGTTCAGATTTGACCTCAGGTCCCCCTGACTCCAGGGCCGGTGCTCTATTCTCCGCACCCCCTCGCTGCCTTAGAAATGCTTATGCAGCTAAATAGTGCAGTGAATAGAGCACCAGCCCTGGAGTCAGGAGGACCTGGGTTCAAATCCAACCTCAGACACTTGACAATGAACTAGCTGTGTGACCTTGGGCAAGTAACTTAACCCCAATTGTCTTGCCTTCTCTCCTCAAAAAAAAAAAAAAAGAACTGCTTACTTACCTTCCTTCAAGACACAAACCAAATGCTCTCTGCTTTGGGATGCTTTTGATGATAACCTTTATCCTAAAGTAATCTCAGATCCTCTATAGCATTTTTATCTTTCTCATGGTCTTATTCTTCTGTCTTCTCTTCTAGTTAGTGTTTTTTTCTATGTATAACCTTTTGTTTTAGTTATGGCTTAAGGTAAGCCAGGGATTGTAAAGCGACAATCTCATTCTTGCCAATATATTAGTGAACAAATGTACTGCTCCTAACAGATACTGCTATATTTTTCTAGGAATATTCCACATTTCTTTAAAGGTGTTGCTTAGGGTATGATCAGTGATATGCTGGAGCCAATTCTAACAGTCTCTCTTGAGCCACTTGTAAAATTTTCAGGTTTATCAATTTATACCTCAGAAGGGGGTGGGGTGGAGAGATAATAATTTATTAAGCACCTACTATGTTCCAGGTGTTCCATGTGCTAAGTGCTTTATTGATATCATCTCACAACAACTATGCCTGGTATCTGCATTTGTGATCCCTATTTTACACTTGACCAGATTTGGACAGGCAGGGGTTAAATGACTTGCCCAGGGTCACACCGCTTAGAATTGTCTGAGGTTGCATGTGAACTCAGGTCTTTTTGACTCCAAGTGCAGCACTCTAACCTCACTATGCCACCTAGTTGCTTTTAAATCAGCAATCTCTACACATCAAGAAATCAGCTTGAAATCAGCAATTGTTACAAGCAAAGACCTAATTCATTGTTTTGTCAGCACCTAGGTGGATAGAATACAGGGCTTGGAGTTAGGAAGACTCATCTTCCTGAGTTCAAACCTAGCCTCAGACATTTACTAGCTGTGTGACCCTGGACAAGTCACTATACCCTGTTTGCATCAGTTCTTCATCTGTAAAATGAGCTGAAGAAGGAAATGGCAAACCATTCCATTATCTTACCAAGGAAATCCCAAATGGGGTCACAAAGAGTCAGACACAACTGGAAAAAAATTGTTTAACCGATTGTCCATACTTAAAACAGTGTTAGTAATGTAGATTAAACTTAACATTGAACATGCATAGATCATTTTTCCTTCTGGAGAACCCGGTTGTTAAACAGTTATCAGGACACCCTTGAACAGCTCTATCAATGTTGCTTAGGCTCAGCAGGAGTACAATCGAAATTTCAGGGAATTAAGTCCTCACCAGACTGGAGGCAGAGTGTCGGTAGGTTAATGATAATCACTTGCATTTATGTGGTACTTTAAGTTTTGCACAGTGCTTTATATTCATTATCTCTTCTGAGCATCCCAACACCACCAGGTATAATAACTGATTTCCCTATAGATTAGAGGCAATAACCTCAGAGATTCTGTAGTAAGTTACATTGCAGACAAATATAAGCCAATGGTAGGAATTCCTTGCGATGGAGAAGGCCTGTGGAGAAAGATATTGTTGGTGGGACTTCCATGTGATGCTTTAAGAGAACGCAGCAACTCCATGAGCTAGGCAGAGAAAATATCATTATACCCACTTTACAGATGAGTAAACAGAGACTGAGATGGCCATATTGAATGAAGCAAGTTCACACAGCATTAGAACTAGGACCTGAACCCTGGTCTATTGATCCAAAGTCCAGGGATCATTCCATCATCTTAAATTTAAATTTTAACTACATCAGGCCTGGAAACGCTATAGGATCTGTTCAAATTCTGTGTTTCAACTGAAATCAAGGTCTAACAAAGGCACTAATAGCTAGACAGGATGAGTGGAAAGGACGCAGAACTATAGGGGATAGGCTCTGTAATCATCCTTTCTATGGAACTGACAAATGAATTACCCTCTCTTCTGGGAACAATGCTTGCAAAAGATGAACTTTCATTCATATTCAAACTCAGTTTCCCTGTCAACAGCTGCAACACCAGCTGTTCACTACTCACCAAGACCCTCTCTTCCTTCTTCCCCTCCCCCTCTTAATTACTACCAACTTGGAGAATGACTGTGAAATACTGTAGATGTTGTCTTCACAGCCTCTGACAAGCTGCAAGCGTCTCCAGGGCACCTCATTCTACTGTGGAACTTTAGGCTGAACCTATTACTGGACATGCTGTGATGACATTTCACAGAACAATAGGACATTAGACCTGAAATGGTTGTTAGAACATAGAATGTTACTACCTAGAACATGGAATTCTATAGTGGGAGTAGACCTTAGAATATAAAATTTATTTTATTGCTGTTTTAAAAAATTACCTTTTATTGATGGGGTCTTTTTTTAACCTTACTACAATTTTCAGGTATAAGTCTCCCAACTCTCTGCCATTGAGCCTTCCTTTGTCATAGGGACAGTGATGAGAACTAAAAAAAAAGGCCTATCCAAGAAGATACATTGGCCACATCTAACAACATATATGATCTTCCCTACCCTCCATCTTTCATCTCTCCCATGAAAGAAGAAACACACAGTAGGCACTTAATAAATACTTGACCTTCACCTCCAGGTCCAATATTGATCATTATAAATGACTAGTGGAGAATGTAGACTGTTACAACATAGGTCTTAGCTTATTAAAATTAGAGGGGTCTTTAGGATATAGAGATCAGAGCCAGAAATGAACCTGAGATGTTTTTGGTCCAAGCCCATTATTAGAAAGATGATAAAACTGAGGCTGAAAGGACAACGATGACATATCTTGTAAGTAGTGGAACTATGGTTCAAATATTCTCCTAACTCTCCAGAGCTTTTCTCTGTACCAGATGGTCTCTCATAGATGGGAATAATATTATCACTATTTAACTAATGAGAAAGATAATGAGGAGGCAGATTCAGCAAAGAGGAATGAGCAGCTTCAGAAAGTCATGCATGATTAGCATGGTCCTTGGCACACAGTAGGCATGAAATGTATGTTAGTCAAGTATTTGACTTGACTATCACTGGATGTGGAGACCAAATGAATGGTTGTCAGATACTGAAAAAAGTGTTCCTGTAACACAGGAAGGGTTGTATTATATGGCTTCTCTTATTTTTCATCACACTCATATCTGTGAAAAAGAAAAAAACAAACAAACATATAGCTATCATTTTGGGCAACTGGTTCCTTGTTTTGTTGTACAAAGAGAGAATCAAGAGAATTGCTTCTTGGGGCAGCTAGGTGGTACAGTGAATAGAGCCCGCCCTGGAGTCAGGCGGACCTGAATTCAAATCTAACCTCAGACACTTGACACACTAGCCATGTGACTTTGGGCAAATCATTTAACCCCAATTACCCTCCAAAAAGAAAAAAAAAAGAGAGAGCAAGAGAGAGAATTGGTTCTAGGACCCTTGTAAGGGTCCTTAAAAAGTAAGACTCTTGCAGTGCTAAGATTCTGTAAGTCTTTGATTTGCCCAAGGTTATACAACCAGTAACTGATAGTAATGGATTTGAATCTAGGTCTCACAGGATAATAGCATTATACATAAAGGCCCTTGGTTTGGTGGCACCACCATTTTCCGGGTCTCCCAGTTTTTCAATCTTAGTGCTATCTCTGACCCTTCCCTCCCCTTCCTTCTCATATCCAATCATTTACCAAGTCCCCAAGTTTCATCTCTGCAACATCTCTCTTCTCTGTTCTTACTGTCAATATCCTGGCTCAGGTTCTCATTACAATCTGTCTGGATTACTGCAGTTTCTCTTCTTGCTCTAAACTGCCCTTTATATGAGAGACAAAATAATCTTTCTTGTGCACGAATCTGGCCATGTCACTCCTTTAACTGTATCCTTGCTGCTTCTATAGCAAGGATCAAATTCCCTTTTAGTCAGTGGGTCAACAAACATTTATTAAGTGCCTACTATGTGCCAGGATCTGTGCCAAGTGCTAGAGGTACGAAGAAAAAAAAAGAAAACAGTCTTTGCTTTCAAGGAGCTCACAGTCTAATGGGGGAAACATCATGCACACAACTATGTACGGACAAGCTATATTCAGGATAAATTGGAGATAATCTACAGATTGTCTGACACTCTAAACCTTGAACATTCTAGTGCTATCCATGTATCCAGGCTTTTCTCTGATTTATCTCCCACTCACCACTCTATGCTTCACCCAAATTGGTCTAGTATGTGCTGCCTAGATGCTCTAGATCAGGGGTGGGGAGCCTGTGACCTTAAGGCCTCTAGGTCCTTGGGTGTGGCTTTTTGACTGAGTCCAAGTTTTACAGAACAAATCCTTTCACTAAGGGAATTTGTTCTTTGAAGTCTGGATTCAGTCAAAAGGTCACACTTGAGGACCTAGAGGGCCATACTATCTCCAACCTTATGGTTTCTTGCCCAGTATTTCTTCTTACCATGCTAAGGTATATGTGTGTGTGTGTGTATATGAGTGTGTACATACATACACACACATATATATATATATATACATATGTGCATATATAACTATTTTGTATATGTAGATAGATAGATAGATAGATAGATAGATAGATAGATATAAAATGGTTTTAAAATGAAGCCCAGTCAGGCTTCAAGGCAGATTATTCAAGCTTTACTAGGTATTGGGGAATCCAGGGATGGATACCAATAGTTCTTCATCTTTGCTTCATTAAATGAATGGAATGGATGATTCTGAGCTGCCAAACCTGCACACTTAGATTTTGTAAAAATTGATTTGAGGGTTGGAGAATCATTTTTGAGTGTTGACCTGAGAAAGTATCTGCACTGTCCCTGGCTTCAACCTCAGGTAAATCACTTAACCTTTTGGTCTTCCCTCCCCCCACTCTATGTCCCATTTTGTACTTCCCTGTCCTCTACTTCTGAATAATGATAGTCCTACAATAGACTACTCCACAGGGTCTTCTGAGATTCCTTGTCAATACACAGAAAGCAATAGAGAAAATGGAAAGTGCCAGGTAAGTCATATTAGCTTTGTGCATTACCAGGGCACTACTGAAAAAAAAATAATGGGGTTGTTTAGAAGAAAAGTGGAGAAATGAGGGCTACATGCAAGACATCTTTAAACACTGAAAAGGTTATCTGTCCCATAGTAGAGAAAATAAATTTGCTCTACTTGGCCTCAAAGAGCAAAAGTAGGAACGATGAATGGGTAGAAGTTACAGATAGATCGCTTTGGCCGATGTGAGAAAAACTAGAATCAATCCATTGCAAAGTTGGACCTTTTTGCCCTGGTGTCCTCTTTCTTCTACTCACTGGACATGTAAAGAATGTTAATCAATATAATAATTTACATTTTTTATGAGTGGATAAGAAGAGAGAAGGATTGCTAGCATCCTTAGAATGGCTAACCAGAGATTAAGCAGTTGTTTTGAAGAAAGGTAATAAACTGCAGGACAATTGAAAGCAGAAGGCCTTGGATCTAAACCTGGTGCCACTACTTAAAGGTCATTTTGTTTGGCCAAGGTAGCAGAACTGTGTGTATGTATGTATATATGTATGTATGTATATATAAAAATGACCATGCCTGCCCTCAAGGAGCTTACATTTCTAATGGAGGAAGATGACACATAGAAGGGAATTGAAGCAGGGTGGCATTCAAACTGCATGGGGGTATGATAGAGAAAGTCCTGTGGAGATGAGATAGCAGTGCATCCTAGAGAGGAATGAAGCCCTCTAGAGATAAAGCTATCTTTGGCTTAAGCCTCCTCCTTAAATTGGAGTTTCCCAGAGGAGCCTCCCAGTTGGAGAGAGAGATGACAGGGGCAGAGAGTACTTCCAATGTGAGAAGTAGTGTGGGGGTAGAGTGAGCTTTCAAGTTGAAGAGATTTCTATGGCATGATGGAGAAAGCCCTGAGGAGGTGAGTCAGTCATTCAAGCCCATCCCATTTTTGGACAGTTCCAATTTAGGGAGTATTTCTGATGAAGTCAACAGCTATCTGTAAATTCTACCCATTCATTTGCCCTGGATCCATCTTTTGAGGCTAAGTAGAACAAATCTATCCATGTGATATCCCATCCAGCATATAAAGGTGGTTCTCCTGCCCTGTGCCCATCTCCTTTTCTCCACGGTTAACATCCTGGGGGTTTTTCAAGAGTACCACACCTGTCCTGCTTGTCTTCTTCTTCTGGATTCTCTTCCAATGTTCTAAATGTTGCATTCAAAAATGACTACCATTTCTAGTTACAATCTAACCAGGGCAGGGATCAGTGGGACCATTCCCTCTCTGAATCACTATCCCTTTTTTCATAGAACTATTACAATTTAATGGATAGTAGCCATTTGTGCTGCCATGCCCTAAGGCATCATGACTCATTTGGACTTTGTGGTCCACAAGGACCATGCTTCATATTTTTACTATAGGATATTTTCTAGCTACCTCTCTCCCATCTGTTTGATACCAGTTAGTTGGATTAACATATTCAGTTTTACTTTGTTTTCTGAGTTGTGAAGTCAGAAAGTAAATGGGACTGGGTTCAAATTCTGACTCTTAGACTTAATACCAGTGTGACATTTGGGAAAACCACTTCATTTCCTTGGGCCTCGGTTTCTTCAGCTATGAAATAAGGTTATTAGACTAAATGATCTCTGAGGTAAATTCTACCCCCTGATTTGTGATTTCATGATCCTTTTATCTTAAATCCAGGGCTCTTTTTTGTAATAGCAGTTATAGCTGCTTCTGCCCATTCCCAACCCTCTCATCCCCCACTCTGCCCAAGCACCTTTCTAGTCTTAAATTGCAATGGGAGGATTTTTTTTTTATTTTCAGATGAAGCTTCCTCCAGCTTTGAAGACTTTTTTTTAAACAAATGCTTTATTAACTTGTTTTACATCATTCATTTCTGCCAGATTTTGAGTTACAATTATCCCCCCCCCCCTGTTTTTCCCCTACCCACCCTCCCAGAATAGCAGTCCCACAAGATATCGCTTCCTCCAATCTGCTCTCTCCCATATCTTCTGCCATACCCCCTTTGACTTTTCCATTAGAGGAAGGTGAATCTCTGTGTCCCAATGCCTGCACATCTTATCTCCCAATTACAAGCAAAAGAGTATTAATAATAGTATTTATATATATTTGAAACATTTAATTTTAAGACCTCAAATTTCAGATCCATCCCCTTCCTCCATTGTCACCCATTCCCTCTGGGAAGATAAGTAATTCAGTATATGTTGTGCATGTCTAGCTATGCAAAACATTACCATAGTAGATGCATTGTACAAGGCTGCTTATAATTCCCTCCCACCCATTCCACCCTCCACCTGGTCCATTCCCTGCTTGATCCTGTCCCTCTTCTATAGTGGGTACTTCCAACCTCCCCTCCCCCCAAGGATGCCCTCCCATCCATCATGCCTCCTCTCATCTCCCTTCCCCCTATTCTGCTGCAGGTTGAGATATCCCATTTAGTATGTATGTCATTCTCTCCCTGAACCAAATTCAATGAGAATGTGGTTTTGCCTTTTTGCCTTCCTATTCTTCCCCTCCCTTGCAACCACTTCCCCTTGCTTCTTCTACATGAGATAGTTTACCCTAGCCTGTCTCTCCCCATCTCCTCTTGCCACTTTCCTCTCTCACCTCATAATTTCATCCCTTGAGTATTCTCCCTTCCCAACAAATTCAACCTATGCCCTCTATCCATATATAACTGTAACCATATACACACACATTCACATATGTATTCATATGACCATATACCCTTCTTCCATTATTTTCATAGTGAGAAAGATATCATCAGTCACAGTTATTGCTTTTCCATATAGGAATGTAAATAGTTCAACTTTGATAAGTTCCTTTTGATTTCTTTTCCCTGATTACCTTCTCAGGCATCTCTTCCTTCTTGTGTCTGATGTCAAATTTTCTATTCAATTCTGGTTTTTTCCTCAAGAATGCTTGAAAGTCCTCTATTCCACTGAATGACCATATTTTCCCCTGAAACAAAATACTCAGTTTTGCTGGGTAGGTGACCCTTGGGTTCATTCCCAGCTCTTTTGCCCTCTGGAATATCATATTCCATGCCCTTTGATCCCTCAGTGTAGAAGCTGCCAGGTCCTGTGCTATTCTGATTGTGTTTCCACAATATTGAAATTGTTTCTTCCTGGCTGCTTGGAGTATTTTCTCCTTGATCTGGAGATTCTGGAAACTGGCTATAATATTCCTGGGAGTTTTCTTTTTGGGATCTTTTTCAGGAGGTGATCTGTGGATTCTTTCAACCTCATTTTGCCCTCTGGATCTAAAATATCAGGGCATTTCCTTGAGAATTTCTTTAAGGGTGATTTCTAGGTTCTTTCTTTGATCATGGCTTTCAGGTAGTCCAATAATTTTTAAATTACCTCTCCTAGATCTATTTTCCAGGTCAGTGGTTCTGGGGTCCCTCCAGCCAGTTGCTGGCCTGGCCGCCCTGGGGCTAAAACCATGAATCAGGCGGACCTGTGCTTGGCTCCCCATGCACTGCACGCTGTGCTGCTGGCTCCCAGAGCGCTGCACTGGTCCTTCCTGCAGGGCTGCTGGGCTGTCCTCAGTGGGAGGTTAGCTTCTCTGTGTCGTTCTGTGGGTGCTGGGGCTCCCGAAGTTGTTCAGAGTCCCCTTTTACATAGTTTGGAGGTGATCTGGGGGGAGAGTGGCTTGGACGCACTGTTTCTACTCCGCCATCTTGGCTCCACCCCTCTCCCCCCCAAGACTTTTTATGAGGGTTTTCTAACATCCCCTTGAGATAGTAGGAAATATCCTGGGAGATCACAAAATAAGTCCGGGTAATGACAGGACTTTGTTATTGTTGTTCAGTCATATTCTATTCTTTATGACCCCATTTGGAGTCTTCTTGGCAAAGATACTGGAGTGATTTTGCCATTTCCTTTTCCAGCTAATATTACAGATGAGAAAACAGAGGCAAACAGGGTTAAGTGACTTGCCCAAGGTCACACATCTAGAAACTAAGACTGAATTTGAACTCAGGTCATTCTGATTCCAGCCTCTATTCATTATGCCACTCAGCTGCCCCCATGACAAGGGTAGGTTTTCCTAATTATCTATGAAAGAAAACTACATAGAGGAATTCAAGTCTGCCTGGTGCTTATTTATAATCTAGGAGCACATTTAGCATCCTAGAAAGGTAAAAAGTGGAAAGTATGTTATCCTTCAAAGGTCAATACATAATAGTAGATACCTTAAGTTAGCCCACTATGGATATTCTGTCTGTTGGACACTACAAAGTCGGACAAAGACCCAGCCTAAAGATAGGAGAAGTCATTCCCTTTGGGAAGGGAAGGTTGCTGTACTTTAACATAATTATGGGATCGATACACTGAGACAGGTATGTCTTCCACTGGTACAGCTCACATCCCCAGCATGGCTCTTCTTCCTATGTAGTTCTCATCTGCGTCCTTGTGTAGATCCCCATTAAATGACACATCCACCATGCTTGAGACCTTTCTTTCATTTCTTCAAAGTCCTAATGATACTCCAACTGTCTAAAACCTCTGAATATATATTACATATGAGAAACACATTTCAGAATTGGGGCAAATAATTTAATAGCAATGACTAAGGCAGGGAGAGAATTCTCAAACAAATAGGGGATAGAGGGGATTATAAAATATAAAAGATAACTTTAATTACCTGAAATTAACAGGCATTTGCATAAACAGAATCATGAAAGCAGAATAAGAAGGGGAGCTGTTAGTTGAGGAAAATATTCTTTGCTTCAAGAATCTCTGATTAGGATCTATATTCAAGACAGATAGAGAAATTTAATAAATATATAAGATGAAAGGCTATCCTCCAGTGCATAGGTGGCCAAATGATATAAACACATGGCTCTAAGAAAATAACAAATTATTAATTATCATATGAAAATTTGATCCTAATCACTATGCAAATCAAAACACTCTTGAAGTTCTACATCACACTTATTACATCCATAAAAAATTACAAAAGAAGAGCATATTAAACGTCAGACTGCCTGTGGAAATACAGGCACATCAGTGTTTCAACCATTCTAGACAACAATTTGGAATTATGCTATGAAAGTGACTAGCATGTCAATACTCTTTGACCCTGAGATCCCATTATGAGGCATAAATCCAAAAGATGGAAAAGGGAAAGAATGGTTGTATATCTGACAAAACATTTATGCAGGACTTTTTGTAGTAGAAAAAAAAACCTGGTAACAAAGTGGATGCCCATGGGGTGAGGAATAGGTAAATAATTTGTGTTATACAAATATAACAAAACATTATTGTGCCATAAGGATTTACAAATATGGAGAATTCAGAGAAATGGAGGAAAACTTTTAGAAACTAAAGTCAAATGAAGTAAGCAGAACCAAGAAAATTACTCTAAGAATGTAAGTGGAAAGAAGAGCACCAAAAACAAAAATGACAAAGCTGAGCACTGTGTAATTCTAATGACCAAGCTTGATACTGAAGAAGAGAAAATGCATCTTCCCTTCTTCTTTGCAGAGGGGAGGAATTACAGACATGTATGGCAAATGGCAAGTAAAGTTGGACTAGGTGGATATGTTGGCTGGTTTTGTTGAATTGTTTGTTTTAATCTTAGAGGGTCACACACAAATATAAATATAAATAAATATAAATATATGGATGGATACATGGATATATCTATGTATACAGATGACATAAAAACAAAAGATACCCATAATTTTTTTCCACATCCCACCAAGACATTTCATTTAAATGTTAATGCTTGATTTGAATGTTAATTAAACAATTACAACTATAGATAGGAAGGTAATCCTTTTTAGGACTTTGTGACAAGGCTACATATTAGCCGTCCGTATAATCTTACCAGTTTGCAATTTCTATTAGATACTCAGAACTGCACTGTTGGATGTGATTTTTGATGAGACTAGTTTGCAGGTCAGCTCTCATTAGCAGCTGCCACATGCAATAATCCATTTTCATTTAAGCCATTTTCCCTTACCTGAATTCTTTCCTATCATCTAGAGTCAGACAAAAGGATAGGGATTCTGTGTCAGGGAATACAGGCCCAGTGTCCCCTCCATTCTGGAGGCAACGAATCCAAAGGAAACACCCTTCGTTTTCACTTCTGTTCTGTTCATGCACAGTCTCTACTGGGTAATAACCCCTATCAAAATTAGTAAGGAATAATATCAGGACTATTTCCACTGAAGATATTTCCAGTGCTAGTATGTACTTTCTATGAATCTTATTGTTTTGGGGGTGGGAACAGAAGGTAACCTGTGAGTGTGACCACAACATTTGAGAACCTACTATATCTTGCATCCCTAAAGCTTAGAATGAGGCTTGGCAAAGTCAGCCACCACGGAGGCTTCATAGTCACTGACACATTGGTTGGCATCTATAATATGCCATGATCACACCAATGACAATTTGAGTAAAAGGCTAGAAAATCACAATGGTGAAATCGCATTTGGCACTAGAGTAGCAGAAGTTGATTTAATGTGCTGTTGGAAAGCAGAAAATGTCACTGAGGTGTAAAGGTATTGGAAATGTGAATCTGAAACCAAATTACCACAAATGGAACAAATCAAGGTGCCACATTGAGTTCGAGGCAGTTTAGCTCATCTCCTTGGAAGACAGTAGAGTGAAGAAGGAGTGTAGAAACATATACATGTGTGTCAGTCTATATTTCAACAGTCTGAGGAATTCAGAAGTGTTAAGAGGAGATACCGAAGAAAGTTGTTGCCCAAGCTGCTAGAGAGCAATACAGCATGGTACAGACAGTGCCAGGTTTGGAGATAGAAAGACTCGAGTTCTAACCTAACCCTCTGTTAATAAATTTCCAAATTTAGCAAATCATTCAATTTCTTTTAGCCTGTTTCTTAATCTGTAAAATGGGAACAATAACTGCCACTAGGACTTAACTGGTTTTGAGGCTCCAAAGAGATAACAAGTATAAAGTACTTTACAGAACTGGAAAAACATCATATGAATGTTGGATAGTAAACTGTATTCTGTGATGTTGTAATTGTGACAGGTGGGTATTCTATGAGTCTGACTGTTCCTTAGTCCCCTTTGTTGGATCTCCATCCATGTCATACCCCTCCATTGTTAGTATCCTCCCTCTTAAATTACCTTCCCTCCAACCACTCACCAAGCCACCACGCTAGTTAAGTCAGGCAACAGGTCTTTATATATTTTTTGTTTTGTTTTTTTGTTTTTTGCTTTTTTTTGGAAGGGCAATTGGGGTTAAAATGACTTGCCCAAGGTCACATGGCTAGTGTGTGTGTGTGTGTGTGTGTGTGTGTGTGTGTGTGTGAGAGAGAGAGAGAGAGAGAGAGAGAGAGAGTGTGTGTGTTAAGTGTCTGAGGCTGTATTTGAACTCAGGTACTCCTGACTTCAGGCCTGGTGCTCTATTCACTGCGCCACCTAGCCGCCCCTCAACAGGTATTTATTAAATATTAGCTATGTGCCAGACACTGTGCTAAATACAAGGGATGTAGGGAAAGGCAAGCATATCATACCTGGATTCAGGCCCTCATCACTTCTCACCTAGACTACTGCAAAATCATATATTATAGCTTCCTGTTTGGCCTCCCTGCCTTGAGCCTCTCTCCTTTCCAATCCATTCTCCACATAGTTGGAAAAGTGATATTTCTAATGTACATGTCTAACCATGGCCTACATACTCTTCCTGGTAAGCACCAATAACTCCCAATTAGCTCCATGATTAAATTTTCATTCCTATTTGTTTTGATTGGGAAAGTGGCAGAGGAATCTAAAACTCCTCACAACCTAGCCTCTTCAATTCTACATAAATTCAATAAACACCATTATTTCCCTGTTATTTCTAGAATAAACTATAAAGATCTTGGTTTAATACTTAAATTTCTTCATAACCTTACCCCTTCCTGTATTTCCTGTCTTCTTTCACCCATTCTGTGGTTCAGTAAAACTGGCCTACTAGCTTTTCTTCGCACACAACACACTTCTCCCATCTCTATGCCTTTATACTGGCTATCTCCCTATTACTGCAATGCTCTCCTTCCTCACCTCTGCCTTTTAGAATTTAAGGTTTCCTTAGAGATTCAGGTCATATGCTTCCTTCTGCAAGAGACCTTTCTCCTACCTCCACTCTTCTTCCCTTCCCTCACTAATAATACCATCCCACCGAGGTCACCATCCAACTATTTTGGATGTACATATCTTATATATACATATCTTATATATACTTATTTTTGGATGTAGTCTCTCCACTGTTGGAATGTACCCTATCTAAGGGGTAGGGAAAGCTCTATACCATATTCTGGATAATTAATTCATTGAAATTCTTAATGACTAAGGCATAGAGTAGTTGGTGGAGAAAGGGCATGGTGGTAAAATTTGGTGTCCTTAATAACAAAGTAAATACATAGTCATTCTATTGGGATGCTAAATTTCTTGTGGAATTTGTCTTTAGAAATCTCAGCATTAGTTCTGGATGTATGATAGGGATCAAACAAATAAAATGAATGAGCTTGAGCACAATCCTCTTATGTATTCTACCGTGAACACCAGTCCGTGTTGATTGTATCTTGTGCCTGTTGATGCTGCTATTGAAGGGTTTCAGGGAGCCACAGGATCACAGGATTGTCAAAGTTGGTAGGACCTTAGAGAGCTTCCTCCTCCTTCTATAGAAGAGAAAACTGAAGCCTTACCAAGATTGTGGCATATGGTAATCATGGAATCAGGAAGGGGCTTAGAGTTCATTTACACTGAGGAGTTCAGTACAGATGAGGAAACTAAGGCTAAGAAATGGAAAGTGTCATATGGGCAGTGAATTCTTGACCAGGATCATATTAGGGACTATCCTATGACTAGAACCTAGGCTTTCCTGACATCAAGCTACATTGTTCTGTTGCTACAATTCAATTAACATTTGTTAAGTGTGTAACTGCGCTAAGCACAAGATATGAAGACAAAGAGTCGACAGTCTCTGCTTTCAGGGAGTTTGCAGTCTACTGAGGGATATAATATATACACAAATAATAAATATAAGTATATATGAAGTAATTTCAGCAGTGTGAAAACACTCCAAATTGGGGAAGGGAGGGTTCAGGAGAGAGGCTCATACACAATGAGGCAACTGTTGAGGGAAGGTAGAGAGAAAAAAAAAGTTTAGGTTTTCCAGCCCTAGGAATTCTGGGAACAAAGTTCTTTTTGACCTATGTTTGCCATAGCTTGTCTCCATCTGGGTAGGAGTTTTTAATAAATTTGGAGAGAAAAACATTATATGTTTGAGTTATAAGATGGAGCATATTTGGCCTACATTCACTGCTTGGGTTTTGCAGACTTGGAGTGATATAAGCCATATGACTCCAATTGGAAGCAAAAGTTGCAAAGGCTGTTAAAAGCTAGAACTTCTCAGTCAAATGATAACATTTTCCTCCTTCTCTCAGATTCTTCATTTACCATTTAAAAGGGTTAGAAGTTCTCAACCAGAGCTACTCCCAACCCTACCCCCAACCTACCTGGGGATTAGATTGTCAGTGTTTATTCCTTTTCATGGCCTCACCACATAGCTAACATATTTAGACACTTGTTGAAAGATGGCTGCTTACACCAGGAATGGGAGATGCAGAAGAAAAACCACACAAGTGTTTCATTTACTCTAGGGAAATGAATATGTCTGTTTTCTGAGGAATCCAAGGGCTTCCTCAAGTGAAGGGATTAGAAAGCCTGCTTGAAGAAGATTTTAATATCTGAAATGTTGTACATTGTAGGATGAATTCAACTTATTTTTCTTAACATTAGAAGGTAGGACTAGAAGCAATGCATAGAAGTTATCTATAGGAAAAATAGAATAACAATACTAACTATCCAAAAAGCAGCTTACCTTAGAAGACAGAGTTACACGTTATTAGAGGTCTTCAGTGGAAGAAAAATGACCACTTGTTGGGAATGTTCTCAAGGTGATTCTTGTATGACTGGTGGGTTAGCTGAGTTACTGGTGGATTAGTCTGAGTTCTGATTTTGTTTCTTATTACCCTAACTACATCACTTCTCTGGACCTTAGTTCTCTCATCTATAAAATGAAGGAGTTAGACTAGTTATTATCTAAGTTACTTTCCAGTTCTAAATTCCATGATTCTAGCCTCTTTGGTCCCTTATTCGAGAGTCTGTGATTATATATCACCTTAAATTTATTTGAGTTTAATCTTGCTTTATCCCTGAGTAGCATGGGACTTCCCAGTCTTCACTGAAATCCACTGAAATTGTAATCCACAAATCATCAATCTTGGTACTTCTTCAAATGATAAGACTAAAGCAATAACCCAATGATATTGGATGGAATGTATTCCTAACTTTGCCACTAACTTGTTATGTTCCTATCTAAATGGTAAAGACTAATATCCATCTGGTAAGTTGCTTAGAGAAAAAAAAATTATTATTTTAAACACACTTAGTCCTTGCATTCGCTTAAATAATTATCATGTGTTTATAGCATGATCTCCCTGTAAGGTAGGTTGGGTAAGCAGTATTATCTCTAGTTTACAGATAAGGAGGCTGAGGTTATACGAGAGTGTTATTCAAGTAATCCTCTGCAGTCCGGGAAAAATGTAGTTGTATCATTTGGGTTTTGAGTGGAGGTTTGTTGACACAGTATGTCTTCGTGAGCCTTACCCAGTATGCTACTTGGTGAAAAGGCATTTGATGGAGCTGTATGTTTCATGTGTATATTTTCTTCCCTGATTATTGACTTTGTTCACACTTGGTAGACTCCCAAATGGTAGGTCATAAGTTCTCCATTCAGGGCTGAGTCTTTGATGATCAGACCTTTCAGGTAAAGTTTAAGTTGCCTTCTGAATATAATACTTGTTCTGATATTCTGCCCCTAATTACCATAGCATGTATTTGAGAATCCAAGACCTAACACCTAGACTAGGAGTCAGAAGACTCCTACCATATTTGGATAAAAATATATACTCATATTTGTCTCTACCCTTTCTCTCTTCTGTTTTCCAAAGACATGAACTAAATTTTGCCTCAGTCTCAAGATGGCATATGTTTCAGCTGTGGTGGTTTGGTTTCAGATTCCCACCTCCAATGTGTTTATGCCCTCAGGGACATATTCTGCTTTCCAGGAGCACATTAAATCAACTTGTGCTACTCCAATGCCAAATGTAATGCTAGTCCCTGTTCTTCCATAGACTCATTGTATTCTCCTTGAACATCTCAATAAACCTTAAGATTGTGACATATAAAAAGCCTGAGAGACACAATTTCTGGGTGATTAATCATTTTATTAATCATTACAAGTGAATAATAAAAAGGGGTCAGGGCATTCTCAAATGCCAAAAGACACAACATGTAGGCTTCTTGATGCTTATATGACCTTGGAAGAGTAGATGTTCCTGATAGGTAGCCATCAACTCTAATTGGTTAACAATGAGAATAAATATTATAATTAGAGGTTGACCTATTCTAATGAGGGGTTGGGACAAGATTTTGATCAAGTCACTTTTACTATGAAATCACCCCCAGCCCCAGGCTATCTAGACAAAGTATCTAAATCCCTCCCACCCCCATCCAAGCCTGAACAAAACACAATGGACTTTCACACTTGGTGGGATCTGAACAAAATTATAGAGAAAGTTAAATCCAATCTCATTATCAGCCCCACTCCTAGGGATGGATCAGATCCAATAGTGAGGAAACAGGAAGGGAAAAAACATGGATCTCCCCAATAGTAAATTATTACCAATATAAGAGTGAAACAATCATCTCTCTCAAGACATTCTTTTATTCTCATTTTCCCAATGAGGGAGTTACATTTGGAAATCTTTAAGATCTTTTCTAGCTCCTATAGTTGGAAGGAAACTGCAAGTCTAGTCAACAAGTATTTATTAAGCTCTTTATTAAGGCAGCTAGTGGCTGATGGAGCACTGGACCTGGAGTCAGGAGTACCTGAGTACAAATATGGCCTCAAACACTTACTTACTGTGTGACCCTCGGCAAATTGTTTAATCTCTGTTTGCCTGGAGAAGGAATTCGAAAACCACTCCATATCTTTGCCAAGAAAACCTCATGGACAGTATGGTCCACAGAGTAATGAAAAGTCAGACTTGACTGAATGACTACACAAAGACAAATGTACTGGGATACAAGGAAAGGCGAAAGACTGTCTCTCATCTCAAGTAGGTCAGAGTCTAAGTGGGGAGACACCAAGTAAGTACCTATGTACAAAAAAGATAGAGACAGGATAAGGTAGGGCTAATCTTGGAGGTGATGTGGTTTTAAGGGTTCAGGCGCCCCAAAATACTGAGGTGTTGCTTGGAAAGAATTTACTGACTTCAGCAATCTTTTCATCCTTCATATAATCCCAACCCCCAGCAACTACAACTTGCCACAATGAAATCACCAGGTAGTGTGGTGCCTAGAATTTGTCAAGCCTAGCTTTTGCAGCACATTTAGTTCAATTCGTTCATTTTATGGAGGAGAAAGCTGCAGCCCAGAAGGGGAAAGTTGCTTACATGGCCACAGTTATCTCAAACAGATAGGTGATGCAATGGACTTGAAGGAGGGATAGTCTGACTTCAAACCCTGCCAGGTGTGTGACCTTCAGCTAGTCACTTAAGCCCTTTCAACCTTACTTTCATCAAATACAAAATGGAAATCATCATAGCACTTGCTATCTAGGGTTGTTGAAAGGACCAAGTGAGATAACATATGTAACATATGTGACATATGATTAACTGTTGCAGCAAGCACCCTAATATCCCCAGGGTGACTGCCAACACAGGTTCTTAGATCTGCTTTTCAAAAGGAAAGCAACTCAAAATGGGTTAACAAGCTTACTTTAATCAAACAAACATACATTACCTAGTTCAGGGGAAAAAGGTCAGCACCCCGAACTTCAGAGTTACAGAACTTACAAATCAAACAGACAGGCTTCCAAACTGTCCCAACATTATCAATACCAAATCACAGTTACCAGAGAGGGAAGCATCAACATCTGGGTTTTCAAAGCTGGGGGGCTCTCAACAACGGCTTCCCAGAGTCTCATCTGGTCAAATCACACAACACTTCTCAAAGTGAGCCCCAAAGCAAAGCCTCTCATCAGAGTTTATATAGCCTTCTCCTGGCTCAGAGAATGTAACAACCTTCTTAAAGGCACTGCCCAATCACAAAGTATCAAGGTGTGGGCTTTCCTGAAAAACAAGCCTCCCACCACAAGCTCCAGGTGCACTTAAACTAGGGGCAGGGAAGATCTTTAAATTTGCATTTCCATTACATTAACAAACCTTAAAGCTCTATATAAGTGTAAGTTATGGTTATCATTATAATTGGGTTGATAAGACAAGGTCAATACTCTCTTCAGACAAAGGCTGAATGGCCACTTGGTTATAGAACTTTACAATTGTAGAAGGTATTCTTGTACATCTGATAAGCAGAGTATCACATGTGTTAAGATCAGAGAATTATAGACAGAACTGGAAAGGGTCTCAGAGGACATTGAGGCATGGAATAACAGAATTTGAGAGTTGGTAGGGACCTCAATGAATATTTAGTCCAACCCATATCCAATGGGTATCTCCCAATATCACATATGGAATGGGATCCTTTGACCTTTGCTTGAATACTCACCACTTCCTAGGATCAACCATTCCTTTCGGGATGGCTCTAATTTTTAGGAATGTTTACATACCATCAAGTCTAAATGTAACTTTTGGCAATTTTTACTCTTTTGTTCCTGGTTCAGATCTCTGGGGTCAAACAAAATCAATAAATCTAACCCTTGTTGATGGTAATCAGTTAATATTTATTAAGTGCCTACAATGTTCCAGGCTCTGTGTTAGGTACTAGGCATACAAAGAGTGGCAAAAGACAGTCCCTGACCTCAAGAAACTTACATAGATTGTAAGCAGTCCTTCAGATATTTAAAGACAGCTGTCATGGCTTTCCCCCAAACTTGTAGTCTTCTTTTGTCTACAATAAATATACCTAGTTTCTTTTCTCAACAATAAATGTGCCCAGTTCCTTCAGAGAAGCTTTCTGTATCATAGCCTGAGGGTACTTCTTTTTCCTAATTACCTTCCTCTAGATATTCTATATCTTGTCAATGTCCTTCTTGAAATATGGTACCCAAAGCGGAACACAGTACTCCAGATGAAGTCTGATAAGGGCAGAGCAGATGGTGATTAAGACCTTCCTATTCCTAGAAGCTGTATTACCCTTAATGCAGCCCAACATTGTATTAGCTTTTGTTGGTTGCTGTATTACAGTTAATTCACATCAGACTTGAAACACACAAAAATATAGAGATATGCTTTTTAGAATAACTGCTCTCTAACCATTCTTTCTTCCACATTGTGCTTATAAAATTATTTGGCTTGTTTTTAATACCCAAGTGAAAGACTTTATATTTATCCCTGTTGAATTTCACCTTATTAGATTCAGCCTAGCACCATAGCTTGCCAAAATCTTTTTGTATCCTGACTCTCTTATCCTTTGTGATAGCTACATTTACTAGCTTTGAGTAATTGGGGAGTTTGATCAGCATGCCATCTCCACTTTTATCCAAGTCATTGTTAAAATGTTAAAGAGAATAGGGACAAGCATAGAATCCTATGTTATTTCACTAGGCACCTTTTGTCACATAGACATTGAACTATTAGCCACTGCTTTTTGAGTCTGGACACCCAAATTTCTAAAGCTTGTGATTGTATTATAACCTCATCTATCTTTATCTGCTCCATGAAAATAGTGTGAAATACTTTATCAAGAGTTGTTTTTATTTTTAAATCAAGGTCGGTTGTTATCCTTTTTGGTTTCAGGACCCATTCTCACTCTTAAAAATTATTGAGGGGGGTGGTTAGGTGGTGCAGTGAATAGAGCACTGGCCCTGGAGTCAGGAGGACCTGAGTTCAAATTTGACCGCAGATACTTAAACACAAAAAACTATCCATGTGACCCTGGGCATGTCACAACCCCAATTGTCCTCCAAAAAAAAAGTTATTGAGGACCCCCAAAATCTTTTGTTTAATTGGATTTTATCTATCCATATTTTTGGATTAGAAATTAAAATGGAAAATTTTTTCGTATATGTGTTTATTTAAAATAAGTCCATTACATATTTATGTTAACATAAGTGGTATATTTTTGAAAAGTAACTATTTTCCAAGACAAAAAATAAGAAGAATGACATTGTTTTACATATTTTTTGCAAATTTATTTGATATTTGATTTAATAAAAGACATCTGGATTTTCATAACTGCTTCTGCATTCAATCTATTTCAATATGTTCTTTCAGTTAAAGTATATGAAGAAAAACTGGCCTCACAGAGATATATAGTTGGAAAAGGGAGTATTTTAGTGGCCTTTTCAGATAACTGGATATTCTTTGATAATGCACCAAAATGCCAAAAAAAAAATGGCATTCTTAATGGTTAGTTAGAATATGGAATCTGAAACCATGTCAATGAATGAATGGGAATAAAAAAGGCCAATCACATTTTAGTATTATTATGAAAACAATCTGGCTCTCATAGATCCCCTGAAAGGATCTCAGGGACTCCCAGGCATTCATAGACAATACTTTGGGAACCACAGAGAATTGCTGACCTAGGTAAACTCTCCACAACACTCCCCTCATCTATTAATTTGGTAATCCTATCAAAAAAGGAAATGAGGTTACTTGTAATCACTATTTCCCATTCCTGATGTTGCCAATCATTTCTTTAATGATTCAGTCTAGAATTTTCCCAGGAATTAAATCAACCTCAATGGCCTAGAATTTGTAGACATTTTTCTCTTATTTTTTTTTTTTTGGTTTTTAAATCAGGACATTTACTCTGCTCCAATCTTGTGGTCTGTCTTCTGTTTTCAATGAATTTTTAAATATCACTGCCAGTGCCTCAGCAGTCACATCTGCTAGTTTTTTGGGATCCAAAGATTTAGTTCATCTGAGCCAGGAGACTTGAAGTCATGGAGGGCAGAGAAGTGTTCTTTTACTGTCTCCTTATTTATTTGTGGTATCAACTTCTCCTAGTCATTTTTGCTCTGTCATTTCCTGTGGAAAAACCATCATTCTCCCTTGCAGAGAAAGCAAAAGACAAATAGAGTTCGGTAACTCTGCCTAATCCTGTTGTCAATAATCATTATCCCACCTTTCAACTGTCTTGTTATTTCTTTAATCCTCCCTTTTCACACAAAATAGCTACAGAAACTGTAGAACAATAGCAACAATAACTCCTTAACTTTATTGTTCTGACTTTCCCTGATACTGACTTTCCCAGCCTAATACTCTAAGTATTAGCATTCCTGCCACAGTTTTGACAGGACCATGTCATATTCATCCTATGTTACTTGGCCTTGCTTTCACTTTTTGTACATGTACATTTAAACAATCTAGCTGGTAAAATCCTATATATGCATATATATCTCTTCCAACAAGTCCCATTTCTCCTCCTCTTTGGAATTGTTTCCTTTATATCTTCAGAATTTCATTTGCTAGTACCTCTTGTTCCTTCTGGGCTAACATCCCCTGGTGCATTTTACTCTGTTGGATTCTACCTATCTTTCCTCAGTGCCCTTTGAAATCTACTTTCCTGATGTCTGTGGTGGATATCAGACTGCCTAGATTTCCTCTCCTGTTCTGTCACAGACTCTGTTTGTGTGATCTGTTTCCCCTTAATCCTCCCATGGCTTCCATGTTAGCAACCAATTCCCCATGTCAATGAGAATCAGATCTTGAATAGAATGTCCCCTTGTTTTCTCCATCTTTTGAAGGATGAAGTTAACACTAACATAAATCAGGAAGTTATTGAATACACTGGATTTTTTTTTAAGCATGTAGAGAAAATTCTAACAGATGTCCAAATAATTGAAGTTACTCATCATTATTATATCATGCTTGACTTGTGATCACTTTCTTCTTTCTGTCCAATATATTTATAGTATGTTGCCTGGATCAAGTTGCTTCTGTTTCTCCCTCCTTTGGCCTTCACCCAAACCGTTGTCCATCACGCAGCCATGACTCCTAGATTTTTTCATATTAGTATATCTTATTAATATATAATACTGCCCTCCCCCAACTGCCTTTTTTAATTCATTCTGATTCTTTTGAATAAATTATACCCAACCAAAGTCATAGTCCTTTCATTGGTTCCACTCCACCATTTCTCAGTGAGATAAATGACATCACTTTTGCCTATTGCATTAGGAACTCTAGTTCCTCTTCTCTGTTGCTTTAATTTTGGGTTTTTGGGGTCATAGGTCATAACTATATTCTTTCTTTGATTTCATCTCCTATAAATGTTTGAATGTCTCAGTTATTATTTTTCCTTCTTTGACACTATTCTCTATAGTGTCTAACTTAAAGGATATACATAAGCAGTGCTGTCTTTCTTTTCCCACCCTTTTTAATTTTATTTTTTTTAAGACCCCTGACAAATATATTCTTTCCAGTCTTTGTTAAGTCTACTCTCTCTCTCTCTGATTAGGAGTCTATCTATACTATAAAATAAGGCAATTATAATCTAATCATTTAATTTCAAATATGCTGCAGGGAGATGAAGTCCAAGGTTACATAGCTAGTATATAGAAGAGTTAGGATTTAAACCAGGTTCTGGTTGCAAAGTCAAGGTTCTTTTCATTCTATCATGCTTCTTTTCTAGGAAAGAAAACAAAGTTTTTGTTAAAACAGGGCTCTTCCCTCATGCAGTTGATCATGAAGGAGGGGCACAAGACAAGAAACATAGATAACTATGGTATACAGTATTACATGACAAGCTTATTAGAGTTGACCTAAATTTGAATCTCAACTCAGATACTCATTCTCTCTGTGACTTTGGAAAAGTCATTTCATAGAGACAATGCTATGTATACTGTTTTGAGGTTTGTAAAGTATTTAATCTGTTTGATCCCATTTGATCTTTACAACAATCCTACCAGGTAGGGGCTATTATTACCCCCATTTTGCAGATGAAGAAACTGAGGATGAGAGAGGTTAAGGGAATAGCCCAGAGTCACAGAGCAAGCACACAAAGCAGGATCTGACTCCTGATTCCAAGCCCAAAACTGTGTACTGTACTGTTCTACCTGTTTAACTTTTCTGAATTTTCATTTGCTAATCTGTAAGATGAGGATAGTCATTTTCACAATGCCTATTGTGAGGAATACCCTTGGTGAGTCCTAAAGAGATACATAATTGTCACTTATTATTTTTGTCCAAGGTCACATGACAAGTTAGAGGCTAAGCCAGGATTCAACTATACCCAACTGCCTCTGAGTTCATTGTGCAGAAACCCAGACTGAACTGACAGCCATTTAAAAATCAAACCCCAAAGGAATGTGTGGAAAGAGCTTTGCCCAATTTCCTTTCTTTTTTCTTGCTGTGGCTTTGGCAGGTTCAGAAAGATAAATGGAAACCAGACCTCAGAAATCAGAACTGACTTTGGCCCTCTCTATCCCCCACTCCCACCCCCTTGTCTCAAAAGCCCTGCTATCTTTACTACTCATTGTGTGAGGATGAGGTTGCTGCCATATCCTGCCCAATTATCCCAGTTCCATGGGTAGAGCCTTTCAGGAGTTTTTTCTACTGTCTGTAAAACCCCAATTCTTCCTTTGCTCCTTGTGTCTCTTTTGCCCTCCCCTCATCTCTCTCTTTGGCGCTGTGTTTTTTGTTGTTGTTTTTTGTTTGTTTGTTTGTTTTTTCTCATTTACTGGGGAAACAGGATAGGAGGGAGAGGGGGCAGTAACTATAGCAACTTTTATCTGGTGCCCAAAGCATCTTGTTTCTGTCAGTATCTGGAGAAAGTTAAGTTTTACACAGAGTGTATGAAGACTGCTTGAGCTCCCGGCTCCATAAACATTAACCAGCCAAGTTTGACTCCATTCATCATTCCCCTTCTCTCTTCCTTCTTCAGCCCCTCCCTTTCTACTGGCTTCTTCTCCCACTGCCTACAAACATGCTTGTGTCTTTTCTGTCCTAAAAAGAACATAAAAACAGAAGAAACTTCCTTGGCCCTAACACCCCCTTATATCTCCAACTATCTTAATTTGCTTAACTTTGAAGTTTTGGAAAAATTAGTTTGTATTTACTCCCTTGGTGCCTTTTTCCTCAAACATTCTCACTCCTTAACCCTTTCTAGTCTGATTTCTGTCACCTGGAATGAAACTGCTCTCTCCAAGGTCATTCTTGACCTTAAAACTAAATCCAATGGCTCTTTCTCAGTCTTCCTTCTTGATTTTTCTATAGTTTTAGATACTGTGTATCACTTTTTTCTTGACATGATATCCCACTTAGACTTCCATAAGAAAGCACTTACATGGTTCTCTGTCTCTGTCTCTCTCTGTTTCGCTCTCTCTCTCTCTCTGTCGGTTTCTCTCTGTCTGTCTTTGTCTCTTTCTCTGTGTCTGTTTCTCTCTCTCTCTCTCTCTCTCTCTCTCTCTCTCTCTCTCTCTCTCTCTCTGTCGGTTTCTCTCTGTCTGTCTGTCTCTGTCTCTTTCTCTGTGTCTGTTTCTCTCTCCGTCTCTCTGTCTCTCTCTTGGTCTCTCTCTCTCTCTCTCTCTCTCTCTTTTTTTTGTGGTTTTTGTTGTTGTTTGTTTTGTGTTGTTTTTTTTTCTCTCTCTCTCTCTCTCTCTCTCCCCCCCCCCTCCTTCCATCCCTCCCTTCTTCTCTCTCCTCTTCCTTCCAAATCTCTACCTTTTCTGAGGGAAGTGATAGAATTTGAGAATTTATCCTTGGTCCTCATTTCTCTTTACTTCGCTGGAAGATAACTAAGTGATCCAGCAGATAGAGTACAAGACCTGTAATCAGGAAAACCTGAGTTTAAATCTGACTTCAGTTAATAACCAGCTGTGTGTGTGACCCTTAGAGAGTCACTTCACCTCTATTTGCCTGTTTCCCCACCTATAAGATGAGGATAATAATAGCACCTCCCTTGTAGGATTATTGTAAGAATTAAATAAGATAATAATTATAAAGTACTTAATACATAGTAAGAGCTATATAAATGTTACCTATTATTAGTACTATTATTGTTGTTAGCATTATTATTATTATTAATTACTACTTCTATGAAGATGATACTCAAATCTATTCCTTAAACCCAGTATTCCCTCCATTCAACTTCACACTACCCCCATATTTTGCTTCAGTCAAACTGAGACCTGGGAAAGACCTTAGCTTGAAAAGACTAAGGTTTCCCACTGGATTGGGTCCATTTCTAGTCATCCTTATCTATATCTGGCTGCTGGGCCCAGATGGCTCTGAAGGAGAGAATGAGGCCGGTGACTTTATACAGACCTGCCTCACTTAAATCCTATTAACATGAAAGTCATGGCATCACCTTTCTGATGTCATGGTTCTCTTCGAGAATGAAGGACAAACAACTCCCATATCTGTGAGTAGTAACTATATAACACATAATCTAAATTGGAAGGGATTTCAGATATCATCAAATATAACCTAAACCTGAATAAGAATTTGAAAAGGATGAATGAATTGTCAGAAAAGTAGATTGGAAGCAGAGAGGACATCTAGAGGGCCAGGGATGTGGAAAAGTCAGTGGTGACTCAAAGCCTATAAAATTGGGGGAATGGTGGTATCTTCAGTAGAAATGGCACACCCAGTGAGTGGCTTCTCCAGCCTCTGCTTGAAGATCACCAATAAGAGCAAGCACATTCCACATTTAAATGCCTGTAATTGTTGGGGCATTTTGTTTTCTTTGTCAAATTTGTCAAAATCTACCTTCCATAGCTTCCATTCATAACTTCTAATTCTGCTTTTTGGAGGCCAAGCAAGACGACTTTCAAATACTTGCAAAGAGCTCCTAATGTCCCTCCTAAGTCTCTAGCAGGATGTCAACACTGAATATTCTAATAGAACTTGTATATCAACGTGTCCAAAGCTAATATCTCATCCTCTTATTCTTTCTCCAGAGCTTCTCCTTTGGATCCAACTTCATAATTTTTGCTAAGGACAGAACTTTACAGATAATAGGTGCTTAATAAGTGTCTACTGAATTAAATTGGCTTGCCTGGTATGACCATCCCCAAGAGTTACATTTTGGGCATGTATCAGGCTAAGGGCTTGATCACAGTCAAAGCCCTCTAAGTGATAATGACTGTCAAATGTAATGGTATGACCCACAATCATCTAACATTTGAGAGGAGATGGCATATTGCATATACAATGAGAAGAGGAAGGCATAAAGAAAAAGAAATATGCATTTATGTAGCACCTGCTAGTGTTCCAGACACAGTGCTAAGCACTTTACAAATACTATCTCCTTTGGGCTTCAAAACAACTGAGTGAACTAGGCGTCATTATTAACTCCATTTTATAATTAAGGAAACTGAGGCAAAGGGAGGTTATGTGACTTGCCCAAGGTCACAAAATTATGAAATATCTGAGACTGGATTTGAACTCACATCACCCTGACTTTAGGGCCAGTGCTCTATCCACTCAGCCACCTAGCTGCCTTGTGCTTGCAAGCAGTGCAGAAAGGACTATCTTCACTTTACTGGGAAGACTCAGAAGGGAAGGGAATTGATTCACTTACAGAGTGAATACAGAGATTACAGGGCTCATAAGTCTTAGTTCTGGCATTGCAGAAATTTCCCCAATTCTAGCACCTTCCCCTCTACTCTGCATGCATCTCATATGTACACAGTTGCTGAAATGTTGTCTCTCCCACTGTGATATAAGCTCCTTGAGACCAGGGACTGTTTGGGGCTTTCTTTTTATCTGCTGTTCTTAACACGGGGCCTGGCACATAGAAAATGCTTGTTGACTGACTGACTGACTAACTGACTAAGCAGAGATTCCCCTGGCTCCAATTTCGTAGCCCTTTACACAGCACCACAGCTGCTCCTGAAAATATCACTATTGTCATCCTCGTGATTGTCATTTTGTTTGTCTTTTGTCTCATTTCCTTTCCACTCACTCTCCACACTTAGCTGCTTGAAGTGAGTAAAACTGCACCAAGCTATTATTTAAGTTAGTAAAGCTCAAAGCTGCATTAAGACTTTGGGCACACCCTGTACATATACTCAGAAACATCTTATAAACCTCCACAGTATTTGTGAGGGCCAGACTGGGGCAAAAACATTCAGAGAATTACAAAAATCACAGAACAGCAGAGGAAAAATGGTTCTTCCTGACCATTGAGTCTAAACTTGTGAGAAGGAAGGCAGCCAGTTTGTATAGGGCCTCAAGACCATGCCATGTGAAGACCAACTAAAGTAACTAGGGAAGTTTAGTTCAGAGTAGAAAAGACATAAAGAGAATTTTTTTGGTCAAAGTAATCAGGGTTAAGTGACTTGTCCAGGGTCACACATAATAAATGTCAAGTATCTGAGACCAAATTTGAACTCAGGTCCTCCAGACTCTAGGGCTGGTGCTCTATCCACTACACCACCTAGCTGCCTTATAAAGGGGATATTATAAATAGATTTCTCATATTGGAAAGTTGCAATATAGGTGAGAGGTTAGGCTTTTTTTTTTTTTTTGCTTGAGGGCAAAACTAGGCACAATGGACAGAAATTGTTGCCAGATAGATTTAGGCTTCTTGCAATGGAGAAAACAAAACCTTCCTGACAAGTACTGGCTAAAAGTGGAACAGGAAGCTTCAGGAGGTAGTAGGAGTAAGCTTCCCCTCACTGGAAGTCTTGTTGGTGGGGTTTTTGGTCATATGATTCATTTGGTTTGAGGTCTTTTCCAACTTGGAAATCCTGAGAAGCCTCAAAAGGTGAAAGGACTTGCCCGAAGATATCTAGTCAGCCAGCAAGCATTTATTAAATCCTATGTGCCAAGCATCATGCCAGGTATTATGGATGGAAAGAAAAACAAAAATATGGTTTCTAGCATCAAGAATTTCAAAATCTAATGGAGGAGGCAACATGTAAATAATTATGCTTAATTCTCATGATAATGATGATATACACACAGAGTATATGGAATGTAGTAAGTGTTAGATACTGGATTTGAACCCAGGTACAATGTCTAGTGTTTTTCCTACTCCACCAGGATTTCTTCTCCTTTCTCCTGAATAAGATGCAGCACATGAGAGTTTACACCAGCACTTGAGAGGAGATAATTGTGTTAATTGTCTTCACTGATTGCCTTGCCTTTCTAAGAAAGAAAAGAGAATAAGAGGGAGAAAAATAAAAGCAAATTGATTGAAGGAAAAAGGCCCAGGGCCAAGACTGGGTAGATTCACAACTAGATCATTGTTCTCCTTTGTTGGTGAGTTTCTTTTTTATTTTGAAATACAAATGGAGGTTTTAAAAGTTTATTTTCTTCTTTCTCAGCTTCCCCCCTGCCCTTCACTCCTTCCACCTTCATTCATAATTTGCAAACTAAGGGCTCCATGGTGTTACGAAAAGTTTACTGGTTGGGGGAAGAAAACCTGGAAGCCAGTCCCAACTCAGTTGCTTGTTAACAGTTGCTTTGAATAATTCAGCTGCCTTCTCTAGGTACATGGTCACTCACCTTGCCCCAGTATGAGGACAAGGAGACCTAGATGATTGATCTCATAAGGCTGTGGTAAAGAAATTGCTGTGCAAATGATAATGTTCTATACAAATCCACCTTAATCAGAGGAGAAAATCATTGCATATCAAAACTACTCAGAGTCTCGGAGATCGTCTGGTCCAGCCCCCTCACCTGAGAGATAAAGAAACTGAGGAATAGAGGTCAAATGATAGTCAAAGGTCACATACTTAGTAAGTATTAGATGCTGAATCTAAGTCTTCTGATTTAAAATTCAGTCCTTTTCTCCCAAATGATCCCAATAGAACTTTGGTAGTCACCAAGTCAAGCCTTTTTCTGAGTACAAAGAGCCCTGTGGATCCATCTCCAAAAATACTATCCTTCCAAAGAAGCCATGATTAGACAAGGACTCCACTCTGTCTATCTTTGCTCATCAAATTTCTAAGCATTATTCTCAGAGACCTTTAAAACTGAACTGGACAGAGAGAGGGCAAAAAATGCAGTTGTGAGCAAAGCTTCTGGGGACCCTTGGGACCCAGAAGCTTATTTATTATTTATGTTTGCTACTTATACTATTTGGATTTTTCAAGATGAACCCAGTACCACAGCCTCTAGGAATATGAGTACAGGAAAAGGAAATGATTTATTGACAAAGCATGTTAACAACTCAAAGACATTCTGCTGATGGATGGATAGATGGATACGGGAGAGTAATAGACAGGATATAGACAGCCATGAGGGTGAGGCATTAGAACTACACAGTTATTAATTCTATTGTGTTCATTTTATCCAGATATGCTGTGACAGGACCAGTTTTGTAAACCAAGCTTTATGTTAACAGAATACTTTAATGTGTTTTCACATTCCGTAGAATGATAGCTCTGGAACTGGAAGGGACCTTAGATGGCATCTCATTCAACATCTTCATCTTAGACTTATGGAAACCAAGGCAGAGAGAGGTTGAGTGGCATGCCTTGGGTTGTACAGTTGAGGCAAGTATCTCAGGTGGGATTTAAACCCAGATTCTTTGACCCCAAATCCACCACCCTAGTGGGCTCTCTTGGTCCTCAGAATTAGCTCTATAATACAAACCAGGCAGGCATCAACTTGTCAGATAATAATAAGATTCAGGCTGGGCCTCAGAGGTCACCTAGTACACCAATCTGAAGCAGGAACCACCTCTTTTCTTCAGTTTTCTCTCAAAGACATCTATTAATAATAGGAGCTCACTATCTCTTGAGCAATCTCCATTCTATTTGTTGGCTTGAATTGTTAGTACTTTGGGTTTTTTTTTTTGTTTGTTTGTTTGTTTGTTTTTCCCTTCTATTGAGAAAAAATGGACATTTTGAACCTTACTCCCATTAATCCTAATTCATTTTTTTCAACAATCACTTATTAAGGGCCTTCTATGTGTAGTGAATAATGATAAGGCAGCTATGGATGTAAGAGAGAGGCAATCCATACACACATGAAATTTTGCATTCTAGGCTCAAGAAGAATAAACCAAACTTAGAATATCTTTCACATCCATCCTCTTTTCTTTAGTCCCACTACTATTAGCCTAGTGTAGGCCCTAATTCTCTTTCTGAAATATCACAACGGTCTCTTCATAAGCCTTCTTGCCACCTTTCTGGCCCTTTGACTTATCCTTTGCCATGCTGCCAGAGGAATTTTCCTTATTCAGGAATCTGGTTTTTATTCCTTTGCTGACAACCCTCCCATACTCTGTTCTCTAATAAGCAAAATAAGTAAGTTCCAACTCATGCTCAGCATCCAAGTCCTTTGACAATCTGGTTTCACCTGACATTTCTACACTTATATGACTCTCTTATACTCCAGCCAACCTGGTCTACTCTCTGACCCTCTGAATACTTCTCACATTCTCCTGTGATCAGACTTTTGCCCAGGAACCCTTTTATTTTTGCTTTGTATCACCAACAATTCACAAAAAAATCCTTGCACTCAACTGGCATAAAATTTTAATTGATTTAGAATCTGCTTTTTTAAGACCTATGAACCCCTGAACAAGTTGCTGCCTTATCAGGGTCCATTTTTCCAGCTACTATAATGAAGTGGTGGTGATGGAGTAGGTGACATCTCAGGTTCCCTCTGTGTGCATCCCAGAACTGTGTACAATAGAGATCCTTACCCAAATAATACTCAGAGGTTTCTCAAGGTAGGAAGCAGAAAAGAATGTTTTATTTACGATCTCGACAAATGGTCAGGGAGGAGAAGCAATTTACAAAAGGAAATGGTGAAGTTATAAAGCCCTAACTCAGAATTTTCCCCCACGCCCCTCCTGAACCTTTTTTTCCATTGGCTAGAAGTTAGGTGTACTATCTAAGCACAGCAATCTACCTCAAATGCCAGAACAAGGAAATAGTAGATCACCCAATGTACATTTGAGAAAGCTCTTCTGTCCTTATTTGGCATATCTTGTGCTGAGGTGGCACTGGGGAGGGTCTCCATTGCTCTAAGTCTCAGATTCCTGCAAGGTTGGGTGACTTCTAAACTTAGGCCTAATGGATGCTGAAGCCACTCTAGATTTGATTTTTCAGAATGGGGAAATTTCACTGCAAATTATCCCTCACACTTCTGTCAAAACCCCATAATCCTGTGGCATGTCTAAGAGCAAATATTGAGTAATTGGCACTTAGCTAGTAACTCACCAATGTCAATGGAATTTCCATTACACCCTACTGCTTTCATTTTGATAGAACCCTTGTTGAGATCAGGGCTAGACAAAAGACAAAAGAAAGAACACTTGGTATGTGAAAATGAGATGTCTGCTGGAGGAGATGGGGCAGGAAAGGGGAAGGTTAAAGGCAGCAGTGATGAGCTTTATCTCTCTCACAACTATGTCAAGATTAACTCAGTCTGAAACTATGATAATGTAATATTGGATCCTTTGACACAGAGTTATGAAGCCCAAGAAAAAAAAAGTGTAAGAAAGACCATCTGAACTTTGGGCAGAGTAATGTAGTGGGAAGAATGTAGGCCTAAGAAGAGTCAGAAGACATAGTTTCATTATTTAACTATTCTACTCAAAAGGAACAAGATCCTATAGTGTTCAGTCTCTATGGTTGGCACATGTGACATTGAGCAAATTATGCCATCCCATTAAACTTCAAATTGCTCATCTAGAATATGGTATTGATAAGACCTGCTCTGCTTACTTCAGAGTTGTGTGAGGGTCTAATGAAGCCATGCAGTTTAATTCAAGGAGCATTTGATGGGGAGGAAGGAGGTCTGTTGTAATGGCAATCCTGATCGGGAGGCTGGCCCCCTTTTAGTTTGATATTGGAACTAAGGGAGATTTTTCCAGTCATTCAACAGTTAATGAAAAGATGCTGACTTAGCCTTAGAATGGAAAAGATACTCAGTGATGATACTATAGTGCTTAGTTTTGATAGATGTGGGCCCCTATCACCACCCCCCTCTGGAGACTCACACAGCCTTGGGAGAACAGCCAGGTCTAAAACCATCTCAGCCCTCAAGAAGTTTCCATTCTGCTGTTGCTGTTGTTGTTGAGATGTTTCAGTTGTGTCCAATCCTCTATGATCACATTTGGGTTTTCTTGGCAGAGATTCTGGAGTGGTTTACCATTTCCTTCTCCAGCTCATTTTATAGATGAGGAAACTGAGGCAAACAAGGTTAAGTGACTTATCCAGGGTCACCCAGCTAGTAACATTGTACCTTGACCATGGTATAATGAAGCCATTCTGGTCATCTTCCATCAGAAATGACAACAGCTAACCAACGCTGAAGGTCTTGGATTTAGTGCAGATGGGACTTTTAATGACCTTAGCTGACTCAATACAGCTAGAGTCTACCAGGAATCTGCCATCATGGGAAAGGCAGCTTAAACCTTAATCCCCTGGACCAATCAAGGCCCAGGGACAGAATTCTCACCTTTCAGGTAAAAAATTAAAAAGACAAAAAGACTTAACCCATACGAGCATTGGGAAGGGTCAAACCCTGATAGATAGTGAACCTGTCATATTTAGTTCCTGCTTCCAGCAAATAGTCGTAAATGAATTATATGACCATGGACAATGATGTTATCTCTGTCAGCCTCAGCATCTTCATCTAAAAAGTAGCCATGATAATACTCCTATTGCTCTCCTTAGAGGACTTTGTGAGGAGAGTGCTTTGAAAATCAGAAGGTGATGTATGAAGGTAAATGATTATCTTCTTTTCAGGGTTATTGTGAGGAAAGCCTTTTGTAAAATAAGAGGCATTGTATTGGAAATATGATCTATTATCATAATAGATATGAAATTGACTTGAAAATTGTAAGGTGTGTCCCAGGGTAGTATTACACAGCTCCCCAAACAGGAAGCAAGCCAACATCTCCCTCCTTTCTTGTCTACTATCTCTTGATTGATTTTGCAACATAGGTTGTTGGGGATTTTGTTGTTGTTGTTGTTTGTTTTAACAATTATATTTAGATTGCCAAAGGACATAGAGAATTGCAGAATCACAAAGCAGGAGACCTCAGGGACCATGTAGTGCAGCCTCTATTTGAACCATACCCTGTGAAATGCACACACCAAGTCCTCATCTAATCTTAGCTTGAGATACCCATGGCAGGGAAACATATTCTGATGCCCCTCATTTCATTAATGGGCAGCTTCAATTGTTAGCAAGTTTTGACTCACACATCAATGTGCTTTTTTGAAAGGTACATCTATGGCTTTTGGTTCTGTCCTCTTAACTTAAGTAATGCAGGTCAAGTCATCATCTTCTCTGGGTCAACTCTTTAAATCCCTGACAACTTTCATATCCCCCATGAAATTTTTTCTTCTACAGATAAAACATTAGTAATTTCCTTAATCAGTGAGTCCTCAAATAGTATGATTTCAAGGCTCTTCACCATCCTATTTACCCACCTCTGAACAATCTCATATCCTTTTTAAATGGTGACATCCAGAAATAAACACATTACCCCAGATATGATCAGGCCAGGACAAAACACTATGAGACCATCACCTCCTTTGTGATGAACACTGACTCTCTTATTACATCCTAAGGTTACACTTACTAGCTGTGTGTGACCCTATACAATTCATTTAACCCTATTTTCCTCAGTTCCTTGTCTATAAAATGGACTGGAGAAGGAAATGCAAACCACTCTAGCATCTTTGCCAAGAAAACCCAAAATGAGGTCACAAAGAGTTAGACATGACTGAAATGACTGAACAGTAACAACAAAGGCTGAATTATTCTTATTGACTGCCACTTCACACTGGCAAATCATACTGAACTCAGAATCAATTAAAACACCTCTATTATCTTCTGACTACTAGACACTGTTCCATGCCTTCCCAATCCCATAACAATAAAGTTGTTTTCTGAAACTCAAGGTAAATTTTGATGTTTTTGCCTATTATTTCAGAGTCTCTGGATCGGTCTGATGTCAAGAGATTTTAGATCATGATTCTGTCATTCAGTTTGTTAACTTTTTCTCCTAGTTTTGTGTCATCTACAAATTATATAGGATGATAAGAATTAGAGGTATGAGGGACCTAAGGGTCATGGAGTCCAACATCTTTATTTGACAGATGAGGAAACAGAGGAACGGGAAGCGGGGATGTAGTTTGTCCAGGGTTATACAGCTTGTTAATGGCAGAGTCGAGATTTGAACTCAAGTACTTTAAGTCCAAATGTTCTAGTTATGGATCTGCTCTAAAACTGAAAAGTCTGAGCTCTGATCTGGAGTCTCTGCTATAATAATGTTAACAATAATAAATCAAAACCAATAGTACTTATACAGTGCTTTAAAGTTTACAAAGTACATTACAAGTATCTCATTTTATCCTTAATACAACCCTGGGAAATAGGTGCCATCATTAGCTTCATTTTATAGTTTAGGAAACTGATGCCAACAGATTGACTTGCTCAGACTCACATAGATAATAAGTAGCTGAAGTTGTATTTGAATTCAGTTCTTCCAGACTCTTGGCCAGCGTTCTATTCCCTGTGTCACCTGGCTGCCCTTACTGACTTTACCTTATTCATTCCTTAACTCTGAGGCACCTTAAAGGCATCTCAAAGATTTCAGATGTAAGAAACATTAAAAATGAAGACTCAGCTCAGAAATTTGGAACCCAATTATTACATACAGTATCTAAGACCATGAGAGCCTCCTACATTAGATTCCTCTTAATAATGAATCCTAGGGAGAAACAATCATGCAATTACTGCAGTACTGGAGGATTCTCATCAAATTTAAGACATTCCTTAGATGAATCCTAAGTGAAAGAAAGGGAGCTCAGCATTGGGGGAGACTGAGAGTTTAGATAAGGCAAGGACTCTGCCCTTACGGAATTTACAATTAAACAAAGGGAAAAGACACCAACACAAAAGACTGCTATGCACAAGGATATAGAAATACATTGGAAAAATGCAAACAAAGTGGGATCAGAAAGGGAAAGTCATTTCTGCCTAGAGGCTGAAGGATGGCTTTGTGGAAGAGATGGTGCTTGAGATGGACTTTTTAGGATGGAATTCAAAAGGCACAGTACACTAGAAAGGGCATTCAGAACAGAGGAATTTGTGAGAGAAGCATGTTCGTGGGTCAAAGAGATATACAGTCTGGCTGGGTCATTGAAAAAATGACACAGCCCCCATCCTTAAGGGACTTTTGTATTAGATGAACAACAACAACAACAAGATAGAGAGGGATTATGGCAGGAAAAAATGTGAAGGGTGACATTGGATAGGAGAGTGGCATAGTAGAAAGGACACCAGACTGGGGAACAGGAAGACCTATGTTCAAATTCTACCTTTGACACTGTCTAGTTGTGTGATTTTGAACAATTCAGCACCTCTAAACCCCATTTATCTTCATCTGTCCCACAAGAGGGTTGTTTTCAATGACATTTGAGAGACTTCTTCTGGCTTTAAATGTATGACTCTATGGTTACTTCTAGTCAGAGTTAGATGGGAAGACTTCCTGGAGGAGGTAACATTGAAAAGAAGGATTTCCTTTGAGTCATGCTGAATAGCCTGGATGAAAGGAAGGAGGGGAGGGGAAGCAAAACAGGTATTAGATGCAGATGTACTGAATTTCTCTTTCTTAAGGGGAGCAAGAAAAGAAGGTTCCTCTGTGACTTTCTCTTTTTTAATGAATTTTAACATTCTCTTTTTAAAATTTTTGAATTCTAAATTCTCTCTCTCACCTCTAACAGCTTCTCCACCCACTGAGAAGGCAAGCAATATGATGTCAATTATATATGTGAAATTGTACAAAATATATTTCCATATTGTTCATATCACAGAAAAGCCAGAAAAATAAAGAGAGAAAAAAATACTCTGATTTGTGCTCAGAATTCATCACTTCTCTCTCTGGAGGTGGAGAGCATTTTTTCATCATGATTCCTTTGAAATTGGCTTGGAGCATTGTATTGATCAGATTAGTGAAGTTTTTCACAGTTGAGCATCATTACAATTTTGCTGTTACTGTGTATAATGATCTCCTGGTTCTGCTCATTTCACTTTTGCATCAGTTTATATAGGTCTTCTCAGGTTTTTCTGAAACTGTCCCCCCTCATCACTTCTAATAGCACAATGGAGCTCTATCACAATTATATGCCACAACTTTTTCATTTATTCATCAGTTGATGGACATCCCCTCAATTTCCAATTCTTTGCTACCCCAAAAAGAACTGCCATAATTTTTTCATATATGTTATTTTCCTTTTCCTTTGATCTCTTTGATATATAGACTTAGTAGTGTTTTTTGCTGTGTTAAAGGGTATGTGTAGTCTCATAGTGCTTTTAGAATAGTTTCAATTTTTTCTCCAGAATGGTTAAACCAGTTCACAACTCCACAAAAAATTCATTAGGGTATCTATTTTCCCACATTTCCTCCAGAATTTGTTAATTCTAATGGGTATGGGGTGATACATTTCTCTAATCAAATACTAATTTAGAGCATTTCTTCATATGACTATAGATAGTTTTGATTTCTTCTGAAAATTGCTTTGATTTCTTTTTCTGAAAACTAAAAACTTCATATCCTTTGGTCATTTATCAATTGAGAAATGGGTCTCTTTTTTAATAAATTTGACACAGCTACCAATATATCAGAAAAATGATGCATTTACCAGAAAAAAACAACTTCCTTTAAAGATGTTTACTATTGCTTCACTTTTGGCAAAATGTAGTTTCCTTGTTTATCTCTTTTAATTAGGTCTAGTTTTTGCTTTTGCTTTGTCTAAGATCATGATTGCTACCCCTGACTTTTTTTTTTACTTCAACTGAAGTATCATAGATTCTGTTTCAGGCACTTTATTTATTGCTTCTGACCACCTCCTCCCTTAATCCATCTTTCCTTTTATTTCCTGCCTCCCCCTTTTCTATTATCCCCTTTCCCTCCTACTTCTCTGTTGAGTAACACAGATTTCTATACCCAACTGTGTGTGTGTGTGTATGTGTATGTGTGTGTTTATTCTTCCCTCTTTGAAACAATTCCAATTAGGATTAGATTCAAGGCTTGCTTGCCACCACCACCCCCATTTTCCCCTCCACTAGAAAAGCTCTTCCTTGGTGTATGTCTTTGACATGAGATAATTTCCCCATTCTGCCTGCCCCTTCCTCCTTCTCCCAGTGCATCCCTCTTTCTCATCCCTATATATATTTTTTGAGATCATCCTAACATATTTGAGTCATACCTATAGCTTCTGTTTCTAACTGGCCTAATAATGATAAAGTTCTTGGGAATTATATGTATTATTTTCCCAAGTAGGAATGTAAATAGTTTAGCTTCATTGAGTGCCTTATGATTTCTCTGTCATGTTTACCTTTTTATGCTTCTCTTGAGTCTTATGTTTGAATGTCAAATTTTCTCTTTAGCTCTGGTCTTTGCATCAGGAATCCTTAAAAGTCCTCTTTCATTAAATATCCTTTTTCCTCCTCTGAAGTATGACTTGGTTTTGCTGGGTAGGTTATTTTTGGCTGTAATTCTAGCTCCTTTTCTATCTGGAATATTATATTCTAAGCCCTTTGCTTCTTTAATATGGAAGCTGCTAAATCTTGTGCAATATTGACTCTGGCTCTACAATATTTAAATTGTTTCTTCCTGACTACTTATAATATTTTCTCCTTGACCTGGGAGCTCTGAAATTTGGCTATAATGTTTCTAGGAGTTTAATTATGGGATCTTTCAGGAGGTAATCAGTGGATTCTTTCAATTTCCATTTTATCCTCTGAATCTAAGATATAGGGTCAGTTTTCCTTGATAATTTTTTTTGAAATATAATCTTTCGACTCTTTTTTATCATAATTTTCTGGCAGTTTAATAATTCTTAAATTATATCCTTAAAATACTTTACAGGTCAGTTCCTTTTCTGATGAGGCATTTCACATTTTCTTCTATTTTTTTTTTCATTCTTTTGGCTTCATTTTATTGTTTCTTGATGTCTCATAGAGTCATTAGCTTCCACTTGATCAATTCTAATTCTTTTTTTCTTTTTATTAATTTGTTTGTTTATTTTTAGTTTACAGGATTCAATTCCATAGTTCCTTGAGTTTCAAATTTCCCTTCCCTCCCTCCCCCCAACCCCCACAATGGCATATAGTCCAGTATAGGATCTGCAAATACTTTTACAATAGACATTAGTCAGATTACAAAGGCGTATTGTACTAGATGGAATGAAAAATGATAAAGAGGAAATAAAACCAAACAATAAAAAGATCAATTAGTTTGCTTCCATCAGGATTCAAACTCAGTTCTTTCTAGTTATTTCTCTGGATGTAGGCATCTCTCTCCATCATGAGTCTTTTGGGATTGACATATCACTGCATTGCTGAGAAGAGCCCAGTCTGTCATAGTTGGTAATCACACATATGTTGTGTCTGTGATTGTTTACAAATTTCTCCTGGTTCTGCTCTTCTCACTCAGCATCAGTTTGTATAAGTCTCTCCAGGTAAATTTGAAGTCCATCTGCTCCTTGTTTCTTATAGCACAATAGTATTCCATTACATGCATCTACCACAACTTGTTTAGCCATTCCCCAATTGGTGGGCACCCCCTTAATTTCCAATTCTTTGCAACCACAAAAAGAGCTGCTATAAATATTTTTGTACATATGGGTCTTCCTCCCACTTCTATGATCTCTTTGGGATATATGCTTCAATTTTAATTCTTAAGGAATTATTTTCTTCAGTGAGCTTTTGTATTTCTTTTGCCATTTGGTCTTTTTATTCCTTTTTAAGAAGTAGTTTCTTCACTAATTTTTTTTATTCCTCTTTTGCCATTTGGCCAGTTCTGTTTTTAAGGTTTTATTTTCTACAGCATTTTTGTGCCTCTTTTGCCAAGTTGTTCTCTTCATAATTTTCTTGCATTATTCTCATTTCATTTCCCAATTTTAGCTCCACCCACTCATCACATTCTTTAACTCTTTGGGAAATTCTTTTTGGGGCTTATGTCCAATTAGCAGTTTTCTTATATACTTTTTTGTAGTTATTTTAACATTGTTGTCTTCTTCTGAGTTTGTGTCTTGCTTGGTCTTACCTGTCACCATAATAGCTTTTTATTGTTGTTGTTGTGGTGGTGGTGGTGGTGGTGTTTACTCATTTTTCTAGCCTATTAACTAACCTTCAACTTTATATTAAAGTTAGGCTCTGCTCACCTGGGAGTGGTACAGCATTGTCCCAAGCTCCAGACTTTTTTGTGCTGTTTTTTTCAGACATAGTTCTAGAGGTCTGCAAGATTTTGTTGATTCCAAGGTGGTATGGTCCTGGAAGAGGTGTGGTTCCTGTTGTCCTGATCTCTGCTTTAATCTTAACCCAGGAGGGACCTCTGCTCCCCAGTAGCTACAAGTGCTAGCACCCCTCTGGAACAGTGACCAAGACCTCTGCTTCTTTGTGACTGACCACACGCATTCCTTTCTGCCCTGGACCCAAAACTGCTTATGGACAATAGATTTGTTAAACAGTGCTGTCCTGCCCCCTGTAATCTCTTTCCGATTAGTTTTGTGAGTACTTCACCATCTCTGGGCTGAAAGCTCTCAAAGCTGCTGCTGCCAGTGTCCTGCTGACATTGCTAATACATGCTCTAGGGAAACCCCCATCCCAGTATCATAGACCCTTTCTGCTGACCTTCCATATTGGACTCATAAAATGTCTCATTCTGGCTTTTGTTGTCCCTACCACTTCAGAATTTGGTTTGAGTCCCTATTTTAATATTGTTTGGAGGGGAATGTTGGCAGAGTCAGCTAGCTGGCTGCCTCTATACTTCCATCTTGTATCTCCCCATCCCATGACCTTTAAAGGTTCTTTCAACCCACCTTAAATTTGGTCTCTAGGAGGCAATGTGGTAAAGTGGGAAAAGTGCACTAGATCTAGAGTCAGAGGACCTGGGTTCAAATTTTTCCTCTGACAATTTTTACCTTGTGACCTTGGGCCAGTCATGTAACTTCCACTTTCCTCTTTTGTGAAATGACAGAATTGGGCTAGATAACATCTAGGCTCTCTTCCCACTCCAGATCTACAATGCTTTGTGAGTTCTTAAATCAAAATCAAATGAAATCACAGTTCCCTTATAGCCCTGATGACTTATGTTTCTACCATCATTTAAGTTTCCCTCCTTTCAATTTTCTACAGTTTAACTAATTCCTCAAATCTTGTGACCAGGGCAACAGAGTATTCCTGGCCCACTACGTCCCTAGAACAGTCTGTTATAATCCCTAAATCTTCTTTCACCAATACCCACCGTACCTCATGTGGGAAAAAAACGTCTTGTTACAAAAATGTGTAGTCGCGCAAAACAAATCCCCACATTAGCTATGTCTATAAATGTACGTCTTATTTTTGCTTTAATAAATATGGGCCGTTATTCTAGCTTGTTGAGAGATCTTTTTAGATCTTGATTCTTCCCTTCACCATTTTAGCTCTCCCTCTGTTTGTATCATTAGTAAATTTTATGAACATGCTTTCTAAGTCTTCATCTAAGTAATTTATTTTTTTAAAACACTGAATAGAACATAGCTGAAGACAAACCCCTGGGGCACTCCACCAAAGACCTCCTTTATAGATTGTCATCTATCAATTAATTGCCAGTCTTCACAGCTATTCAGTAAACCAGTTCTAAACCCACCATTCACTCCAGATTCCTTTATCTCTTCCATAAGGTTGTCAAGAGGGACTTGGGCAAATGCTTTGTGGTTTGTCTTCTTGAAGAAATGAAATCCATGATGACATGTATCTAAAATTATATTCTCACCAGACAGTGAGGAGGGGGGAATGGGAAAGGGCCCCTAAGGGCATCTTTTGAGTTTTGGCTCTTCACTTCCCCCAGAAGGCTAGTACCCTGGAGACAAAACATCAGATGAGTAAAAAATTCAACAGCCTGGAGTACTGGAGGAGGGGTGGGAGTGGGGAATGAAATTAGGCACGACATAGAGAAATGATGTCTTGGATTGTTGCCTGAGTCTTTTTGGTTTGAGAGGGAAAGTATGCTTCCAGACTCCATAGGAACTATTATGAAGCTGTATGTCTGATGGAGTGAGAAAAAGAAATAAAGACAGATAGTGGTAAAGTACGTCTGGCATGGCTTCATTACAGGGCAGACTCAGCAAACTTTGCTGCCCCAGGTTGAAGCTGTCTCTCTTCTCAACTCTGACTTCCCCATCTGACACCCTCTGTGATTGATCAGGGAGCTCTGACTTACTGTTTATTAGGAAGGCTGGTGTTAAACTTGGCAGAAAGTGCTCAGGAGCACTAAAAGGAGCAGGTTGCTTGATGGATCAAACATCTTGACACCTTTTGGAAGAGAGATGCCTGCCATGGAAAGTGACTTAAGTGCCTATATATGCATGCTATGTGTATACACACATACACAGACACGGACACACAGTAGAAAAAGGCATTTAGGGTATCTTCCATTGTAAATTAAATCAGTATAAAGTCTAACATTTGGATCATAATAACACCTAGCATTTCTATAAAACCTGAAGTTTCAAAGCAATGTACAAATATCATCATCTTATTTGATCCTCATAACATAGATAGATGGTGTTATTAGCCCATTTACAGGTGAGGAAATTGAGGTAGGCAGAGATTAAGTGACTTGCCCCGGGTGACATAGTTAGGAACCATTCAAGTCTGGATTTGACCTCAGGTCTTTCTGACTCCAGGTCTAGTGTTCTATCTACTTTGTCATCCAGCTGCCTCAAGATAATTTGTATCCCTAGCTGTTATAAGACTTGCCAAATACTTTCCTCACAACCTGAGAAGTTAGTACAGTATTAGGATCTCTTTTTTAATAGACGGGGAAACTGAGGTTCAGATAAATTAAGTTATCTAGTCAATTAAGTTATCTAGTCAGTGATGAAGCCAGGCCTCAGACTGAGATGTTCTAACTTCAATGGAATCTAATTGTTTGGCTGTTCTGCTGAGCTTTCTTTCTTTCTTTCTTCCTTCCTTCCTTCCTTCCTTCCTTCCTTCCTTCCTTCCTTCCTTCCTTCCTTCCTTCCTTTCTTTCTTTCTTCCTCCCTTCCTTCCTTTCTTTGATTGAGGAAACAAATGCCTGCTCTGCAGATACTGTGTTTTGTAGTGGATGATCACTGGATTTGAAGCTTGGAAAACTGGACTTCGAATTTAGTCACTACACAAGTTTACTTCACTTCTCTGAGACCTGGGCCACTCTCTCTACACACACACACACACACACACACACACACACACACACACACATATATGTAGGTATGTGTATCTGTCTGTATGTATATGTATATATGTATATTATATGTACTTTTCTTTCCCTCTTATGCTACCTTCCTATTTAAAAGGACAAAACCCTTGTAACATATGAAATCAAGCCAAAATGACTTCCACACTGGCCAAGTCCCAAAATGTGGGCCCCTTCTGCATCCTGAGCCTCTGTCAGGAGGTAGGTAGGAAGGCTGATCATCAGTTCTCCATTATCATGTTTGGTCATTGCATTGATCAGAGTTCTTAAATCTTCCAAAGTTCTTGTCTTTGTATTTTTGATATTGCAAACATTCTTCTCCTGGTTTACCTTATTCTATATCAGTTCATAAAAGTCTTCCTTGGGCCAATCTCTAAGATATAAGTTACAGGCAGGTTGTTACCTGCTTAATTGGAAGAGGTCCCCACACTAAGGAACTATAGGTCCTTAATGAGTTGATGGTCATTGAAGGCCCTATGATAGGCTTTAAAGGGCTTTCAAAGAAATAACCAAGATGAACAATTATATACAGTCCTTGCCCTTAAGGAACTTACAACTACTCTTATAGCAAAGATATGTGTGTATGTATATGTGAATATACATGTATATGTATATGTGTGTATATACGTGCACATATACATTTTTTGTTGTTGTTGCTTGTCTTTCATTCTTGTAGAGGACCATGACATCAGGGAGTTGAGGTCATGGCATGCATGTGGATTAGATTTAAGTAAGGGAAAACTGTGCAAAGTTACCAGCCTCACTCCTTCCTCTGGAGTCATCTGGATGACTGGAGATCGTTCTGGAGGCATATATACACATGGACAATATAGATATGGATATACAGATAGAGATATAGACATATACATGCACATATACATATGTACACATACATATACACATATATGTGTATGCACATATATGCATATGTACATATATATTTATACAGACACGCAGAATACAAATGAAAATATAAGTGCATAAGAAGAATAAAATGTACTATGAGATCAGAGAAGGGGGAAAATGAGAAAATGTACTTCATGGAAAGGATGATATTTGAGCTGGACCTTGAAGGATGAGAAATATATCAACAAGGCAGAAAAGAGAAGGTCTGGGTGTTCCAAGAATTAGGAACTCATTCCAAGAATGAGTCAAGGTTCAGAAGTGGGAAATTATAGAGATTATGTGGAGAAAAGAAAGGAGTGACTTTAACTGTAATGCTGTGGTTGTTAAGAGGATAGTATAAAGTTATGATTAAAAAAGTAGTTGGAGTTGGAATGTGAAAGTCTTTAAATGTTAGAATCAAAGATTTTAAACATATTTTACTGTTGTTCTTTGTTTTCCCAGTAGATAAAGATGCTTACATGTGACATGTGTGATTTCTCTGCTCAGGGAGCTCTGATGGCTCCCCATTGCCTTTAGGATAGTACCCAAACTTCTTGATTTGCAATTTGAAGCACTTCACAACTTACTTCCAGCCTACCTTTCCAGGCTTACTGCACATTACTCTTTTTTATTCTTTATACATTCTAGCTGTCCATTCACCAGTGCCTGGCCCATAGTTGCTACTTAATTAACATTTATTGATATGACTAGTCAAAATGGCCTACTTCTGTTCTCCCCATACAATAGGCCATATCCTACCACCATGCCTTTGTTTACACTGTCCTTAGAATGCACCCCTTCATCACTCCTGCTTATTCAAGTATCACCTCCATTTTATGGCAATTACAGGTCCTTACAAGGCCATGAACCCCAACCAACCCCCTGTTGGTGTCTTACTTCCTATCCATTCTTGAAATGACTGAATATTTACTCCATACATAAATTCTATTTACTGACTTGTCTCTGTTGTTTCTAATTTGCCAGAATGTTAGATCCTTGAAAGCAAGTACTCTTCAATTTTTTTTTTTGTGCGTGCACATAGTAGGCATATAATAAATGCTTGCTGAATTGGTCTGTGTGGCATAATGAACAGAATTCAGGACTTGGAGTCAGGAAAACCCATATGCAAGTCATGCCTCTACCACTTATGACCCATGTGACAATGGGCAAGTCACTTAGCCTCTGGAAAGTGATGGATTTGAACTACATGGCCTCTAAGGACCCTTTTAGCTTGAAATTTATGGTCCTGTGTCATGGTCAGAGCTATGAGTTAGGAATGAAAACAGGCAGCCTGTGGGGTACCAATTGTCAAGGGAAGGACTCCCTGAAATCTATCCAGTGGAACCCTAAAGTGGACCATGAATCTCAGATTTAGAATCACTGTCCTAATGTCTCTCCAGGTCTAATATTCCATATTTAAAGTCCCCTTTCAGATCTGATATTCTGGGATTCATTACTTCACTATTGGAACCTGATAATTTACCTGCTTACCTTTTTCTTTATATCTCTGCAATAATTGCATTTTATTTTATTTTTATGGTTATCATAGAAGAAAACGACTATGCAATCAAAATTAATTGAAGCCTTAGAAGATCCTTCAAATATACCAAAAGTCTTTTTGTATTCATAGGAGAAGTGTCAAAATTTCTTTATTGCTCTGAGGAAACAAAAAAAAAGATAACTGCTAAAGGCATTTAAAGTATTTTTAAAATTTTTATTTTTAGTTCCAAATTCTCTCTGCCTTTGCCCCTCCCCCACTGATTGAGAAAGCACGAAATATAATACCCATTATACATATGCAGTCATGAAAACATTAGCCATGTTGTGGGGGGGGTGGAGGAAAAAGAAATTGATAAATGCTTCAAGCAGATATTTTTCTATTCTAACAAAAAAGGAAACTGAGATAGAGAGAAGCTAATATTTTCTCTAAAGAAACCCAGCTACTTCATAGAAGAATTAGGAAAATGCCATGAAGTCAGATCGCCTTCTCAGCTCTGGCACAGCAAAGGGGGAGTAGAGGAGGAAAGAAAGAAATGAGTTATGTTTCTACAGACTCTCCAGAGTCATGTTTCTACCTGACGAGGTAAGTTGGTCAATGAGGGATAAAGGCCGGAGTAGGTACACTGAACAGTTTTTAGTCCCCTTACATAAGCTTTCTAAATAATTGTGGAAGAGGAGGTCTCTGAATGCCTTCTAAGCAGAGCTGTATATAAATGTGAAAAAAGATATTAATTTCATTTATTTAACAGAATGTCATTACTAAACAGTCATCTGTGCTAAATTTATCTTCTTTGCTTTGGCCGGGTATTTTCCTTAGCAAAGAGAACAGCGAGAGGTCATTTGGGTCAAAATGTTGAGGAACTAAGAAAGCAGCCTTGATCCCACTAGCCAAGGCGAAAATCTCCTATGTATAGACCTGATTTGTAATAATAATCCCTCACATTTGTATGGGGCTTTATAGTTTACAAAGCGTTTTCCACTCATTATCCCATTTGATCCCCACAACAGTCTTGGGAGGTAGTTAGGCTGTATACAATGTAAGAAAAAACCTCTTTAATGAGAAGAGATGCCCAGAAATGGGATGAGCTGCATCCAGATGTATTGAGTCTCTCATTGGTGGAGATCTGATGAGTTTCCCCCATCATTGGAGAGGATGCCATAGAGACATATGTTGTTTCAGGTACTGTCTGAACTAGGTAACCTCAGTAGTCCTTCCCAACCTTAGTATAGGTATTATTACCATTCCCTTTTTGCAGATGAGCAGAGTGAAGATTCTAAGAGAAATTACTCACTTATGGTCACACTAAATAGTAAATGATGCAGCAGAGACTCAAGCGTTCTCAGAGATTGCCTTATTTTTTGTTCATTTCAGTTTGGTATTGTGTGATTTTTATATTAATTATTTTTAAAATTCTGAATTTAACAAATATTATATAGAAGAACATTTTGGTATATAAAGTAGAACAGAATAAGAGAATTTAACATGAAACTGTGGCTATTATATACAGTTGGTATTTTCTTTTAAATATTTCATGAGATCTACACATAACCTTCAAAACTATCTTGCTTTTCTGTGTTTCTGACCTTTTATTTCCTGAGAATTTTTTTAAAAATGTATCAATTCTCCTCTCTTCTTTCTTTTCTTCTTTAAAAAATTGTCATTGCTATCTCTAGTTCTATGGCCCCATCTCATTCCCAAAGAAGAAAAGAAAAATAATCTCTTTAACCAATATGTATAGTCAAGAGAAACAAATTCATACATTTGGCATATCCAAAAATATATTTCTCTTCCTGTTCCTTATCTTAATCATCTCTGTGTCAGGAGGTGAATAGTATATTTCTTCACTGGTCCTCTGGACTCATAATTGATTGTCATATTGACCAGAGTTTTAAAGATTTTTTTCCAAGATTTTTCCCTTGGGTTTAAAAAATACTTCAATGACCATCTTTTCTTTTCTCTTTGGCAAACCTATCACTAATCTTCTCTTCCCTTCTCCCCTCCCCCCATTCCCTTCACTATCAGAGTCTTCAAATCTCTGATGGGTCATTATGGAAAAAAGGTGTTCAGAAAAAGGTTAAGGGACTGTCCATCAGAGATGCTAAAGAAGGGACTGGTATATCTGATAGTGATGGGACAAGCTGACCACCAACTCCCTTGTATTTTTCAAGAATCTTGGAGGGCTTTGATCCTATGAACTCATGCTCAGAAAACTTCAATGACTCCACATTTACCTCCGAATCAAGTCTAAACTATTTTACCTGACATTCTACAATTAGATTCTGAACTACCTTTATTGGCTACTTTTCCCATTTTGTCCTCCACATGAGAGGTAGCCTAGAAGAGTGGAAAGAGCAATGAACTTGGAGATAGGAGGTTCAGATCATAGCTCTGACCATGACTATATGTGTATCCATGGGCAAGTTGTTTGATCCTCTGAAAATATTCTCATCTGTAAAATGGGAATAAGATATTAAGTTACAAAGCTAAGTCAGAGAGTGTATTTAAGGACATTTTTGACAACTCTATTTGAACAAGAGTTATTATTATTATTATTATTATTATAATAAAAATATGTGTTGTTATTAATGAGGCACATAGCATAGTGAATAGGGTGCTAGATTCAAAATTATAGGCCCCTGGTTCAAATTACAGCTGTCAGACTTGTGACTATGTGATGTCATTGGGCTTCAGTTTCCTCAACTGTAACATGGGACTTAATAATGGCTAAAATACCTATCTCGTAGAATTATTATGAGGGTTAAATGAGATAAAAAATCTTTTAAGCATGATTATTGTTCCAGAACCCTATTCACAAACCAGCCTGGTTTCCTTGCTCTTTCCCAGCTATGACTTATATTTTCCTACCTTTGCTTATTCATTTTGTCTGACTAGAATCTTACCCTAGACATTCATCTTTGCTTAATAAAATCTTACCCAACCTTCAAGACTTATGCCAAAATGACCTCCTTTGAGAAACATTTCCTAATCTTCCCTGATGACAGGGGTCTCTTTCCTTCCTCTAAACCTTATGTTCCTCCTCACCCCCATGCCCTTTTCGATTTTTGTCCCAAGCTGTCTTGATTCTAGTTTCAGGAGTTTGAGTATGGGAAGGGGCACAAGAGTCCCTCTGGAGGAGTAAGTGTACTCTTATCAAGTGATATGACTCATGTACAAAAGCCAGCGTAACTCCCTAGTCATGAAGGCTGTTCCCTGTGATGGTTAGCAGGATTCTAGTAAGAAAGGAGTTGTCAGTAGCTTAGTATAGGGCTTATAATCAGAATCATAGGTTCAGAGCTCAAACTGATCTTGAAGCCCATCTAGTCCAATCATTCATTTTATAGATGGGAAAATTGGGGCCCAGAGAAGTCAAGTGATTTATTCAGGGTCACATAAGTTGAAAGTGACACAACTGGAATTTCAAACCCAGATCTTTCAGAGTTTGGACTCCAAATACAGCATACTTTCCACTATAACAGGATAGCTTTGTGCCCAATTTAAGAGGGTCTTTGGATAAGATTTTTAGGTTCTGGTACATGAGTGTTCTATATTCTTTAAAAATTTATGGTTAATGAAAGCCTCTTGAAAACCTAGTTCTATTTCTAGGTGAGCTAAGGGAATAGAAGGGGTGAACACATGAACAAAGTATGTTTTGGTGGTTGAGTTAGAGAAAAGCAAGAGTTACCCACCCCTCACCTTGGGGTAAAGAAAGGAAGGAAGGAAGAACTGTAAGGAAAAGTACAATAGCTGGTGAAGTATATGTATAGACTATACAAAGAAAAACAGTGATGACATATACCCCACAAGACACATATTAGTCTCAGGTTAGAGCCTAGGTTTGGACCAGAATCAGTTCAAGATCTTTCAAACTGAATTTATTTCAGTTCAAACAATATTTTAGTGCCTTACCTAAGAAAGACATCCAACTCATCAGGGTTGCTGCTGTTCAGTTATTTCAGTCTTGTCTGAGTCTTTGTGAACCCATATGGGGTTTTCTTGGTAGAGATACTGAAATGGTTTTCCATTTCCTTCTCCAGCTCATTTTACAGGTAAGGAAACTGAGGTAAACAGTTTCAAGTGACTTGCTCAAGATCACAGAGTTAGTAAGTGTTTGAGGTCAAATTTGAATTCAGAAAAGTGTTTGTTCCTTATTTCAGGCCTGAGGCTCCCAGTGTACCACCTAGGTGCCCGAGGATTTTCTTGCTATGCCCTTAAGATAAAAGTACTTTCTCCCCCCCACTAATTTTCAACTTCCTTTTATATGTTATTCCCTGCCCCCCTACCCCATTACAAGGTAAGCTCATAGTGGGTAGGAACTGTCTTTCTTCCTGCTTATTTTTATAGTATAATTCCTGAAATATAGCATGCTTTTAATAAATGCTTATTGACTTGACTTGGTATAATAGACATGGGGAAAACCCAAACATTTAAAATAGAAATTGGAGATAAAGAAAGTTATCCCAAGATTTCCTGAAATGGTAGCTCCTGTAGTGCTAGTTTTAGACAGTGTTCTGCATGGGTCTCTAAAGAGGAGGGAGCGAGAAAGGAAAAAAATCCATAGAGTTTCCTCTTTTTTCCCTGTAACTTGGCTATAACCATTCACTTCAGGTTGAAACTTGGCAGCATGGTAGTATTTTAACAAAAGCAATTTAAGTAATAAAAAAAGCTCATTTAGCATTTTTATATAAGTATTAGAAGGTCAAAAAAGGAAAGAAAAAAGAAAATCAAAAGTTTATTAGTTTGGAGGGTTTTATTATCCTCTCATAACTTTCGAAACCTACTCTATTTTTTCAAATCTACTAGATGGTGTAGAGAAGGAAAGATGTCGGTAGCCAAGTAAAAAGAAACAAAATACACACCAATCTTCCTCCTGTGTCTGTCTGGATTAGGATAGAGTTGGGATTAACTGACTATGCAGAATGAGAAATAATAGGGAAAACCAGGCTGCTTGAAACAAAAGTAATCAGCTGTCAGGAATATACATCTGGAGCAGCAAAGGTTAGAAAACCTTTCTTTAGTCCTCCCGGTTAAAATCTGCAGCTTTCTTTCAGACTAACAATAACAGTGATCAACATTTTAATGGAATCTTCATATGCACCATTTCCATTTTATTCTCTCCTTAACTCTGTGAGTTAGTTAGTACATAAATCATTCCCATTTTATCAGCAAAGAAACTGAGTGTGACCTTCTAAAGGTCATAAAACTAATAAATAGCAGAGCTTGGACTAGAACCCAGAACCTCTAATTATAACCCTAGATTTCCCCCCCATTTTGACTTTCTATTTCTATACTGATGACCTTTCTTCCATTATTGCCTCATCTAATCTCTTAAAACACTTCATTTTGACAGAATGTAAACTTTTTGAGGATATGGACAATGTCTTTTGTTTTTTTTTTGGTTATCTTTGTGTCCCCTGTGCCTGGCACACACAGTTGCTCAGTTAGTACATATTGGTTGTCTGTCTTGCCCTGTTTTGTTTTTTTTTTTGGGGGGGGGGTTGGTAGCTATTTGTATTTCTGTATTTCCTCCCCTGCTAGACTTTCCAGGGACAGAGATTAAAAAAATTACTTTCAAATGCCTAGTGCACATAAGCACAGAACATTTACAGTAGTAGTAAATACTCAAGAAATATTTATCCCAGAAGCATAGTTAATGAGAACAGATGGGGCAACATCACTAGTACAGAACAGATAGGGATAAGCTTGAAGAGAACTTAGAAATAATCTAGTCCAAAGTCCTAATTTTTTTTTGTGGGGGGGAGTGAGGCACTTGGGATTAAGTGACTTGCTTAGGGTCACACAGCTAATAAGTGTCAAGTGTCAAGTTAGAGGTTGGATTAGAACTCAGGTCCTCCTGACTTCAGGGCCAGTGCTCTATCCCCTGTGCCACCTAGCTTCCCCTAAAAGCCCTAATTTTTTAAATAAGAAAATTAAGGCCAAAAGAGGTGAACTGACTCGATCCAAGTGAACAAGCCCCATGACAAATTCTTCCTATTTTATTTCTAAGTCCAGTGTTTTGTTTTGTTTCCCCCCCCCCCAAATATCAAATAATTGAACTGCATTATTTTAGGCCCTGATAAAACATCAGAGAGTTCTTAGAATCAGATGAGTGTTAGTGTATGAAAAGCACTTTGGAAACCTTAAAGTGCTAGCCCTTGTCCTGATCTGAGAATGATGCATTTAATATTTCTGCCTTTCTGCTGCTGTTGTTTTCATTGTCTTCTCTGAGGGCCTATGGTAATCTGCCACACTTAAAGTTAAGAAATTTTAAAACAGGCAGGTCTCAAAAAGGGCCAATCCTTGGAAAAGGTGCTATCAGTTTAAAAAATGTGAATCTATTTTGTCTCCTTGAAATAATGTTGTAATAGGCATTACATTCTTCATCAAATATAAAATCCTCTGTATGCATTTTAAAGCTCTTAATAACATGGCCCATTTGTACCTTGCCAGTCTTCTTAGACTTTACTCTCTTCCACATATTCTTTGATCTAGTGACACTGGCCTCCTTGCTGTTTTTCAAATAAGACTCTTCATTTCCTGACTCCAGTAATTTTTACTGGCTGTCTGCCCATGCCTGGCATGTTCTCCTTCCTCATTCCACCCCCTAGTTTCCCTGGCTTTCTTCACATCTCAGGTAATCTTCCTTTCTACCCAAAGCCTCTCTTGATTCCCCCTTAATATTTTCCTCTGGGATTATCTCAAATTTATCCTTTATTTTTCTTGTTTGTACATAGTTATTTCAATGTTCTCTTCCTTATTAGATTGTAAGCTCCTTGAGGAGAGAGACTGTTTTTTGCCTTTCTTTGTATGCCCAGAACTTAGCACAGTGTTTGATACACAGGCATTCAACAAATGTTTGTTGATTTGACTTCACCAAAAGCCCAGTGATCAAATTTTCTTTGAAATGGTCTCAGGTACTCTATTATATCACATATAAATTATATTCTTATGAACTGTTCTATATAAAGATAATTAAAATGTAGATAGAACAATGCAGCAAGCCCTTACATTTAAAAAAATTCATTGATTTAAGAAATGTTATGGTCAGGACATGGGGCCATCAGTATCCAAGGATATAGCCAATGTCTTAGTACTGTTGTCCTCAAAGTAACCAGCAGTTTAGGCTAAAAAGACCCCCAAATAGGTCTATATTTCAGCTGTGATAGATTTCCATTTAAGTGTGTTGTATTGTTTTATTTTGTTTTATACTTGATCAAGAATGTAACACCTGTTTCAACAAAAACTACAGAAGGGCTACACTGTGCCACTTTTTCTGCAGTGCATTTTGGTAGTCTTAACAGGAATGTTTAAGGCCAATGCATTGACCTTTGTAGTATTGGGCAGTTTGGAATGTAACTTTATATACTCAGAGTATGAACTATATGGACCTCTGGGACTTGGGGAGCATGTCCTTCTTTGTATGGTTTGCCCCAAGGAGAAAATTCTCTAAGGTTTGCCTGATACACCAACTGGCATATAAGCAGCTAATAAAACTGACTCAACTACTTGCAAAATTTATCTTCATTCATTGCCTCCATTTCTATTATTCTCTCTTTTTTAAAAAAAATATATTATATTCATATCTTTGTTTTATATTATTTATATTTTCTCCTCATGTCCTTCTTCTTCCCAGAGAGTCATTCCTTATAGAAAACACTTCAAAAAAGGAAAAAGATCAGCACTGAAAAAAAATTCCTGACACTTTATATAATATTCTGAACCCCTGGACTACCATCTATACAAAAGAGTGGGAGAGAAGAGCCTTCTTATATCTCTTCCTATAGGTCACCTGTGGTTTTTATAATTTCACATCATTTAGTTTTAATTCTTTCTCTTCTTTCTATTTACCTTTTGTACATTTTTCTTGGCTTTACTTACTTGAGTGTATCAGTTCATATAAGTCTTTTTATACTTCTTGGTATCTATTACATTCATAATTTCTTACAACACAATAATATTCCATTATACCCACATACCAAAATTTGTTTGGCCCAACTAATGGACACCTTCATTGTTTCTAGTTCTCTGATACCAGAAAGTTATATAGCACACTGGATAAAGCCCTAAACTTAGACTCAAGAAGATTAATCTGAGTTCAAATTCTGGTTCAGACATGTATTAGCTATGTGATCCTGAAGAAGGAATTTAATTTCTATCAGAAATCATCAGAAATTATCCTCATCTATTAGTTAGTTCCTACTTTGTAAAGATCAAATGAGATAATATGTGTAAAGTGTTTTGCAAATCTTAAAAAAACACTATTAAATTCTAGACATCATCATCATTACTTCAATGAACAATGCTATTAAAAATATTTGGTGTTAATGGAAACTTTCTTTTTCTCAGTGATCTTGTTGGGATATATACCTACCAGCAGAATATCTGATTTAAAAGTTATGGGCTTTTTAATGACTGTTAATTTAATTTTCCCCCCAGAATTATTGTAGCGGTTCCTAGTTTCACCAATAAGACATTAGTCTGCTTGTCTTTCCACAATTTTCCATCATTATTCCCCTCCTTTATGATATTTGCCAATTTTTTAATTTTAAGGTGAAATTTCAGGGCTTTTTATTTTTATTTTCTTTTAATAATTTGAAATAGTCTTTCATATGATTCTTAGCAGTTTACAATTATTTTCACAATTATTTATTCATATCCATAGATTATTTCTCTAATGTGGAATAAGCAGACTCAGTCTTGAAGAGTCAGTCATTTGGGGATGTGTCTTGGGGATGTGTGTTGAGCTTCTTTGCTTTTCAAAAAATATTATTCCATTCATCCCCTTCTATAGTATCTAGTGAGTATAGAATAGGTCTTGTATTATTTGAATTTCCTTTCTATTATATTCAAAGGTGAGGTTTTAAAAAACCATTTATAAAATTTGTCGTTTGTCAATGAAATTGTTCAAATTAATTGACTATGCATCTTGGATTTTGAAGAGTAGAGTTTCCCTCCCGCCAATCACCTTCTCCCCTACCCTGCACACAGGTGATTTATGTATTCCTCTGCATAGAATTTTGATCTTTTAATTCAGAATCAGGATGGGGGAGAGGGAGAGGACAGAATTTCCTTGTCTTCCATTTTCTGTCTCTTCCCCTTTCCTTATCTCCTTCTAGCCCAGGCATACCAGAGTGGTGGGCTATAAAGTGGTTTTAGCATCTTATTGTTTGGGAATTTACTTTTCATTTCCCTAAATAGCTTCTCTACAGACAAAAATAGTGTAATGTGGATTTCAGTCTTTTTTTTTTTTCAAGCCTAGTACAGTCACATAAACTGACCCTCTGTTCCAGTTCCATCCCTGGCTCTCTTTCTTTCCTTCTTGACTGGGCTAAGTCAGCTTCTCCCTCCTTCTACAGAGTTGGATATGAGTGGATATTTTGGGCAGAATCTGCAGCCTAACCTAGGATTTGACATAGGAGAAAGAATTCTAATACTGCCACCCCTTTTACGTGGAAAAAGCCAAAGCCTCCTGTTTGTTACAAGAGGACAGAGAGTAAGGAGTACAACAAGCAGAGTTTCTACAGCAAGAAGTAAGTCTTTATGTGGATCTTGGCACAAATCGAGTCCATGGGTTCTTTCTTGGGCCCTGAATCACTGCAGAGACTAAAGGGAGAGGATGCTAAATGTGCCTTAAGAATTAGAGGTCTCCATTGTTCATTCCAAGGGCTAACTTCCTGTACCTATTGTTTGATTGACCTATGGAAATAGCTACAATTGTTCTGTTTTAAATTGTTCTGTTTTTGATGGGTAAATGAGAGCTAGCTGGGACCTGAGAAAATACTTAGTTTGCTACCTTTGTCTTTCAAGTTCTTCAAACCTGTAATTTGACTTCAGACTTCATCATTCAGTCGAAACTGTCTATTCATCAAAGATTGGCTTTTCATTTCTCCCCCTGACTTCCCTTATATAACCCTACTCTCTCCTCACTGTGACTACTCCCTTGGCCCCTCCATTTTCTCCAAATTCTTTTCCCATCATTAGCCACTTTCTCCTCTTCTTTCTGTCTTGATTCTTTGGTGAACCAATTCAATTCTACATTGTCTTCCTCTTTCCAATCCCTAACCAACCCTGTTATCATATTACCAATTATGCCTAGGCAAACCTCAGCCTTAGTCCATTCCTGCCATTTGTTACCTTTGTTCTTACACATATGCTGCTGAACAAAGGTAAAGAAAATCATATAACCATTCTGACTGGGTCTGCTACCAATGTATACTATATCACTGCACCTGGGCCCTCACTGTTGCTCGGCAATCCTACTATACCTGCCTTATCAACTCACTATCCCGTTCTCCACAGCCACTCTTCCAATTTTTTTTCATCCCTCTTCAAACCTCTCATGGCTCCTCTTCCTCCCATTCTTTAAACTGTCAACCTTGCCACATATTTTACAGGTAAAATTGAGTCCATTTACTGTGCACTACTTTTTCTTTCCTCTTTCTCATCTCTTATCACTCAGGAACCTTCTACCATTTTCTTTACCCCTGTTTCACAGGAAGATGTGACCTTGCTTCTTACCAAAGCTAACCCCTCTACTTGTTCAAGTAATCCATTCTATCCCATCCTCTCCAGCAGATTGCCCTCCTGTCACCCTTGCTCTTTCATTTCTTTTCTTCTTTACAAGTAGTTTAAAAAATTTAGTATTTTATTTTCCCCAGTTACACGTAAAAACAATTTTAAATGTTTATTTTTAAAACTTTGAGTTCCAAATTCTCTCCCTTCTTCCCTGCCCCTCCCCCTCCCCCAGAAGCCAAGATATAGGTTATACATATGTAGTCATGCAAAACATATCCAAAATAGTCATTCTGTGAAAGAAAACATAGACAAAAAACCTAGAGAAAAATACAGAAAGCAAAAAACAAATATGTTTCGATCTGTATTCAAGACACCATTATTTCTTTCTCTGGAGATGGATAGTATTTTTCATCCTAAGTCCTTCAGAATTGTCTTGGATCATTGCATTGTGAGAATAGCTAAGTCATTCACAGCTGATCATCTTACAATATTGCTGTTACTTTGTACACAGTACATTTCACTTTGCAGCAGCCCATGCAAGTCTTTCCAGGTTTTTCTGAGAGCATCCTGTTTATCATTTCTTATAGTACAATAGAATTACATCATGATCACATACCACAACTTGTTTAGACATTCCCTGATTGATGCACATCCCCTCAGTTTCTCATTTGTTGCCCCCAGAAAAGACCAATGTAAATATTTTTGCATATATAGGTCCTTTTCCTTTTTTTTGTCTCTTTGGGATACAGACCTAATAGTGGTATTGCTTGGTCAAAGGGTATCCTCTTTCACAGGTTTTCAATCTCTTCCTCTCTAACAACTCATTTCTTACCATCTACAAACATGCTTATGTATCCCCATCCTCTAAAGAAAAAACCCTCACTTGATTTTTCTATCCCTGCTAACTATTGTCTTATTTCTTTTATGTCCTTTGTAGCTAAAGTCCTTTAAAAAGTTATCTACAACAGAGGCTTACATTTTCTCCCCTCTCACTTTGTTATTCCTTATAATCCAGTTTTCTACTTCATCACTACATAGAAACTTCTCCCTTCAAAGTTACTAATGGACTCTTAGTTGCTAAATCCACTGGCCTTTTTTCAGTCCTCATTCTTCCTGACTCTGCAGACTTTGACACTGTTAATCACTCTCTTTCCTTTGATGCTTTCTTCTTTATGGGTTTTCAGGGCACTACTCTCTTTTGGTTTTCATTCTACATACCTGGCTGTTCCTTCTCTGTCTCCTTTGCTGGATTCTTCTTCAGATCATGCCCTCTAACTCTAGGTATACCTCAGGGTTATATACTGGGCCCTCTTTCCATATTACTTCACGTGGTGATGGTGATCTTAACAGCTCCTGTGGATTTAATTACCATCTCTATGTTGATGATTCTCAGATCTACCTTTCCTGGCCCATTCTCTTTGCTAATCTCCAATTTTGTGTCTCTAACTGCCTTTTGCCCATCTCAGACTGATTGTCCAATATCATGTTAAACTCAATATGTCCAAAACAGAACTCATTATCTTAGCCCTAAATCCTCTCCCCACACATACTCTTTCCCAATTACTATAGAGGGAAGCACCATTTTTCCAGTCCCTCAGGCTCACAACCTAGGAGCCATCCTGGATTTTTCATTATCCTAACAAACTGTATCCAACCTGTTACCTAGGGTTATTGATTTTACCTTTGCAATATCTCTTGAATATGCTCCCTTCTCTCCTCTGACACTGACCACCCTGGCACAGGCCCTCATTGCCTTACTCCTTGACCATTGAAATAGCTTGCTGGTGGGTTTGCATGCCTCAAGTATCTCCCCACTCCAAGTCATTCTCTATTCAGTCCATTAAAATGATTTTCCTGAAACACAGGTTTGATTACATCACACACCCTCTCCCCTACTCAATAAATTCCAATGGCTTCCTATCACTTCCAAGAGCAAATACAAAATGCTCTATTTGGCATTTAAGGACCTTAATAACTCAGCCTACTAACTTTCTAGTTTTCTTATACATTGCTTCTCCATACGTACTCTTCGGTCCAATGATATTAGCTTCCTGGTTTTTCTGTCAAGACACTCCATCCACTCAACTCTGACATTTTCTATGACTGTCTCTCATGCCCCGGATACTCTTTCCTCTACTTCTCTGTCTTCATTTAAGTTGCAATTAAAATCCTATCTTCTATAGGAAGCCTTCGATAACACTTCTTAATTCCAGTGCTTTCCCTCTTTAAATTATTTCCTATTTATCCTAGAAATAGATTACTTTGTATATATGTTCCTGTATGCTGTCTCTCCATTGGATTTTATCACTGGTGCTTAGTATAGTAAAAAAAAAATACTTATTGGAACAATGAATGAGTCTCTTGACTGCCACATTTAATGACTGAATTCTCATACTTCTTGGCCTCTCTGTAGCATTAGCTATTGTTGATAACCTACTTCTAGAAGGCATATTCACTGCTCTGGGCTTTTATAAAACTGACCTGTTCTGGTTCTCCAATCTCTTTGACCATTCCTCAGTGACCTTTAATGGTTCTTCATCTAGGGACCATCCATTAACCATGAGTGTTCCCTAAGCCATTTATCTGGACTTTCTTTTATTCTACTTTAACTAAATCTTGTTGGTTACCTCATCAACTTCCACAGGTTCAATTATCATCTCTATGCAAATGATTTCTAGGTATCTAAATCTAGACCCAGTTCTATTCCTGAACAAAGTCTCATATCGTCAACTGTCTTTTCGATATCCTGAATTAGACATGTTAAAGACCTATCAATTTAATATGTCTAAGCAGAACTTATTATCTTTCTCTTCAAACCTTCCCTTCTTGTGAATATCCTTATTATCTCAAGGATCCCACTATCCTTCTAGTTACTATAGCTTAGAACCTGGGTGTCATCTTTCACTCCTCATTCTCACTCCAACATTTCCAATTCTTTGCCAAATATTGTATTTTCACCTACACAATCTCTCTCTCATATGATCCTTTCTTTCCACTCTCACAGCTACCACCTTAGTTGAGGTCCTCATCACATCTCACCTGAACTACCACAATAACTTTTTAATTGGTCTTTCTGCTCAAGTCTCTCGACTCCAATCCATGGTTTAATCATCTATCTACTCAAGCGATTTTCTTAAAACATACCCTGTTACCCCTTACTCAATGAACTCCAATGGCTCCCTATTACTTCCAGGATCAAATATAAAACCTTCTTTTGGGTCCTTTCTCCTCCAAAATCCTGAGCTATATTCTCCTCTATGCATTTTATGATCCAGCCACATTGCCCTAGATATTGTTCTTTAAACACAACACTTTATCACTACGTCTTCATTCTGGCCATCTCCCTCGCCAGAAATGCTCTGCCTCCTTATCTCTTGTTCATACCTACCTTGGTTTCCTTCTAGATGCAGCTCAAACAACTTCTGCAGAAGGTCTAGGAGCACTTTGCATTTATCTGATAAGTAACTAAGATATCCAACCATCTACTCTGTAATCCCCTTGTAAGTATCTAGTTATTTGCATGTTCTCTCTCCCGTTAAATTGTCAGCTCCTTGAATGCCCTTTATGGCTAAAGTCCTTTAAAAGTTAGATAGAGTTAGGAAGACAAGTTCAAATTTAGACTCAGACACTTACTAGTTCTATGACCCTGGGCAAGTCATTTGACCTCTGTTTGCCTCAGTTTCCTCATCTGTAAAATGGAGATAATTATAGCACCTACCTCCCAGGTTTGTTGTAAAGATCAAATGAAATAATATTTGTAAAGGGCTTAGCATAATGTCTGGCATACAGTAGGTGCCATATAAATGATAGCTATTATTATTATCCCAAGTGATTATCATAGTACAAGCTTAATAAAATGCTTATTGAACTGTTTATCTAGTTAAGTGACAGTCAAGGTAGACAATGCATATGATTGTGTGATGCATATCAAATTATGATGGTTTGGGATTCAAAGGATCACAACTGGTATTTAGGCCATGCCACTTACTTGCTAGGTCTATGATCATGGGAACAATACCTCAATTTCTATATGACTTGGCTTCCTCATATGAAGAAAAATGAAAAAATAGAGTAAATAACTTCTGAGATCTTTGATCCTGTGATTAGGTGCTGTGATATAATGAAAAGAACACTAGACTTGGAATCAAGAACTAGGTTCAAGACACATACTAGCTGTATGAGCCTGAGCCTCAGTTTCCCCATATGTAAAATGAGAGGGTTAGACTTGATGACTTCTAAGGTCCTTTTGACCTCTATATCTATTATTCTGTGATCCTATAAGCAGGTCCCTTCCCTGGGCATCTGGTATCTTATGATTATTCTTAATTTAAATCTCTCGTGCTAAGGTTTTTTACAAGGGCCAAATCCAAGATGAGAAAGCCTTTTGGAATCTTTTATGTGTAATTTTATGTCTAATGCAATGTTTGTCTGTGGATCTATGCCATCCTGCCTAATGGTGTGCATGATACCAACACTAAAAAGAGGAACTCCCAGGAAAGGAGTGAGGAGAGTCCCACTAAAGCTAAAGGTCAAGGGGCAGAGCCTTATTTGACTGGATGTATCATGTCAGCAATGCGACTGATTATGCATGCTGTCTGATAAGAGCATCATCATGAGCCCCCTGGGTGTACCTGACAGGCTGCCTTAATTATGAATCTCTATAAATCAAATAGCCTCAGTCAAAGGGAGCCTCTAGTCATTTATGTCATTTGTCCAGCACTTTGTCCAGCATTTTCACACAGGATTTAGGAGGGACCATGGGGATCACTTCATCCAACCCTTTAATTGTTTTTTATAAGCAATTGGGTTTAAGTAACTTGCTCAAGGTTACACAGCTAGTCATTTTATGTATGGGTGCTAACTTTCTGAGGCAGGAACTGATCACAGGTCTTCCCGACTCTGGGGCTGGCACTCTTACTCACTGCGCCACCTCGCCACCCTTTAATTTTAAAGATGAGCAAAATGAGTAGTGGAAAGATAGTTACTTGATCACGATGGCACTAACTAGGAAATCACAGGCAAGATGCAAAGCCTTATCTTCTGGCTCACAACCAAGACTTTTTCCACCATGCCAGTCTACCTTTCCCCTATGCCACTGCCTGCCTCATTTCATCCTTCCCACTTCTCTGGCATATTGGCAGCACAAGGATAATTATCCCATTTACCAAGTCCTCTTGATTCTCCCTCTGTAACCTCTCTTACCTCTTTCCTCTCTATTCTCACTGTCATAGGTGGTACTGTCACATCCTATTATCATCTGCCCAAAGGATCACAACAAGTTCCTGATAAGCCTTCCTACTCCATCTCTCTCTCTCTTCCTTGTATCCATCCCCTTTGTTTCAACACTGAACAGGGAAAAGGAATAAGCATTTATATAACATTTACTATGTACTAGGCACTATGAGAAGTTCTTTAAAAAAAAAAACTTATTCATTTACTTTTAGTTTACAACATTCAGTTCCACAGTTCCTTGAGTTCCAAATTTTCTCCCTCTCCCCCCCCCCATCCAATATAGGTTCTACAATTACATTCTCATTAAACATTAGTTAAATTGTAAAGAAGAGTTATAACCAATGGAATGAACAACAAGAAAGAAGGAATGAAACAAAACAAAACACAAAAGAGAGAGAGAGAGAGCAAGTAGTTTGCTTCAATCTGCATTCAGACTCTGTAGTTATTTCTCTGGATGTGGATAGCCCTTTCCATCATGGTTCTTTTGGAGTTATCTTCTAGCTGTGCATTGCTGAGAGGAGCCCAGTCTATCAGTTGGTCATCACAGATATGATGTGTCTGTAATTGTGTACAAAGTTCTCCTGGTTATGGTAAGTTCTTTACAGATACTATCTCATTTGATCCTCAAAGCCACCTTGCAAGGTAGGTGCTGCTTTTATCCCCATTTTACAGTTAAGGAAACTGAGGCAAACTGATGTGAAATGACTCCCCTGGGGCGACACAGCTAAGACGTGTCTGAGGCCATATTTGAACACCCATCTTCCTATTCCAGGCCCAGTGTTTCCATTGCACCACCCAAGTGCTTTTAAGTAACATACTAACATTTCTTACGTACAAATTTTTGTCATGTTACTTTTTTGGGAAGGGAGTGAGGATAACCAGACCTATTATTTATTATGAGGAATTCCTTGTAAAGAACTCCTTCAGCCACCATGGTCACATTACCTCTCCTCATATCATTTTCCCCTCAAAAATCTTCAGGGCTCTCTATTGCCTACTAAATAATTTTCAAAGTTCCATCCAAGAGCCTTCATGATTTACCATCAGGCCCCTTTTCTAACCTTACACAATCCCATTCTACTCCATAAATCCTGTGGTCTAGCCTGAGGTGGGTCATCCTCTGTACATGTTCTGTGTTCTCCCACCCCCTTGTCTTTGCCACACTTTCCCCACTTCTTAGGATTCCTTGCTTCCACTGATTGAATTATATCTCATTCTTTGAGCCTAGCTTAAAGGTCACCTTCCCCAGGAAGCCTCTGTGATTCTTTCTCTGGTAACAACTTTCCTCCTTGGACCTCAGATAACACTTTCTTTCTATCATTTTCTTTTATAGTTTTATATTATAGAGTATGAGGTAACACACTGTAGTGAATGGAGAGGACTGACCTTGAAGTCAAGGAGATCTGGATTCATATCCTACCTCGGATATGGTCTTTGTGACCCCGAGCTAATCATTAATCCTCTCAGTGCCCGCAGGAAATCGTGTGACTCTAAGCTCAGAGCAAGTGCTTGTCTGCATTGGTAAAGGGAGTTTCTTCACCAAGAGTTCCTTATACTTTGAAATTATGGACATAGTCTAGAGCACCCCCACTCAGGTATGTATTATAGGTAGCTGTATATATGTTTCTCCTCCAGCCCAATGACAGGTTCTCTGATTGGGGCCAGGTCACTATATCTTTTTATATTTTAATAATAAAAATAAGTAATAATAATAACAATAGCACTTAAATAGCATTTTTTTTGTCTTTTTTTTTGGCGGTGGGAATGCAATTGGGGTTGACTTGCCCAAGGTCACACAGTACAAGTTAAATGTCTGAGGTCAAATTTGAACTCAGGTCCTCCTGACTCCAGGGCCAGCGCTCTATTCACTGCACCACTTAGATGCCCCACTTAGATAGCATTTTAAGGTTTGCAAAACACTTTACAAATATTATTTCATTTATCATCAAGTGAACAGTGGAAGGGAGGTGCTTGTTGTTTTTGTTGTTTAGCTGTTTCAGTCATGTATGACTCTTTGTGACCCCATTTGGAGTTTTCTTAGCAGAGATACTGGAATGCTTTGCCAGTTCTTTCTCTAGCTCATTTTACAGATGAGGAACCTGAGGCAAAAAGGTTTAAGTGACTTGTCCAGGGTCACATAACTACTAAGTGCCAAAGGCTGGATTTGAAGTCAAGAAGATGAGTCTTCCTGACACTAGGGATGGCACTCTATCCACTGTACTACCTAGCTGCCCATAGATGCTATTATTATACCCATTTTGCAAAAGAAAACCTGAAGCAGATATAGGTTGTGATTTACCCAGGGTCATACAGCTAGTGTTTCAGGTAGAATTTAAATTCAGATCTTTGGAACTCCAGGCCCAGTTGTTCTACCCATTTCGCCACTTAGCTGCCTTATGTAGTATTCTGTGGGAGCAATGAGCAATTAGTGAATTTTTGTTTAATTGAATACAGATGTGACTTATGAGAAAACTGGATTCCAAAGAGATGTGGTGAGTGCTAATGGTAAAGCTGAGACTAGTGACTCCCAGCCGCAGGCACTTTGAACTAGAGAGTACTGACTACAATAATCTTAAGATTCATCCAAAGTTATCTTCCTTTCACTAACTTCCAGAGCTTGGTGTCCAATACCAGCACCCACAGCAGCTAGTTAACAAATGCAATTCTGTTCAACAAAACATGTGTTCATTTGACAGCCTTGGATTGCATGGGGCAGATCCTGGCACAAGTATGGAGATCACTGGGCTGTTAAGAGTTTGCTACCACAGCCTTGCACTAAACACGGCCTTCTTTCCCTTCTGAGTAATGGAAAAACTGAGGTCCTTTGTTATTTATTTGGTTTATAGCATTATTTTAGATACATAGAACTTTATAATTTTATGTGATATGTAGTAAATAGAAATTCTGACCTCCTCTGTTTATAAACTAAGGAAAAAATTACAAATACCTATGCTTTCAGATACTTTAAGATTAGGGGTAGGTGAATATGTGAGTCAGCTTGGTGGCACAGTGGATAGAGCACCAGGCCTGGAGTCAGAAAGATTCATTTTCCTAAGTGCAAATCTGGTCTCATACACTTACTTGCTGTGTGACCCTGGGCAAATCACTTAACACTGTTTGCCTCAGTTTCTTCACTAATAAAATGAACTGGAGGAGGAATAGCCAACCACTCCAGAACATCTACCAAAAAACCCAAGTAGAGTCATGAAGAGTCAGACATGACTGAAAACAAACGAATGACAATGTGAATATATATATATGAAAGAATGTAAATGCCATATTATATGCCATTATATGGCCAAATACTCTTATATGCCAGAATGGAAAGAAGAGAGAAGGCAGGTATAGAAAAAATACAACAAAATACATTTGGCTTCCACTTTCTAGGTATCTTACCTCGAGCATGTCTCCAATAGTCAGTATTTGACTTGGAATTCTAGTTCAGATATGTCCAAGTCTTTAACCTCTCTGAGTCTTAGTTTCCACATCTGTAAAATGGGAATCAAAATACTTGCACTAACCCTTGACACTGTTATTGTGAAGAAAATGCTCTGTAGACTATGGAGGCTATAAAAAGATGAGCATTATTGGAGGTAATTATACCACCTACCTCATGGAATTATTGTATGATCTTGGCAAACCTGAAAACACTATATGAATGTTGATGATGATGTCACTGAGCCTGTTTCTTCATCTCCAACTTTTGGACTATATTATCTGCCTTCATTGGAATCCTATGAAAACACTATTATAAAAATGTAAAGTGTGTGTGTGTGTGTGTTTCCCCTATTAATCACAAAATGCCAGATTTGGAAAGAACAGATATTACACTTAATTTATTCCTTACCTAAAGAAAAAGCTTTTCTACAACCTCCCTGAAAAAATGTATTATTATCTAAAAATTATTATTGTTGTTATTATCTGTTAAACAAAAATTATTAACTAGGCTAACAAAATCCATTTTGGGAAAGCTTTAATTGCTTGTAAGATTGGTGTCTTTTTTTTCCTTTGATAAAATTTAACTTTGCCTCTCTGCCACTTCCACCCATTTCTCCTTATCCCACTTTCTTTGCCAGTCAGAATAAGACTTATTCATTTCCCGCACTTCCAGTCCTTCAGGTATTTAAAGACAGCTATCGTTCCCAATCCCAACACCTTCCTTCTCTACTCTAAAAATTCCTAGTTATTTCAAGGGATCCTTCTCCTCATCATGACTAAAGACCATATATAGGTCAATGCCTATAACAGGGAAATTCAATTAGAAAAATCCCTAATTAGCATTAACAAGTCTTCATTCAGCACCTGTGATGCCCCCCAGCCTTGTGCTCAATGCTGTGTGGGAAATAAGGGAAGTCATTATAGCAGAGGAAAAACGATTAGTGTGCAATGCTACATGGAACAGGGCAAGGTCTCAGGAGTCAGAAACAGGAGTTCAAAGAAGGGTGAATTACCCTAGAGCAGACTAATCAGGGAAGGCTTCATGGAAGCAATGGGATGTGGGTTAGATTAGTACTTGAAAACAGGGAAGAAGGAAGGAAGGAAGGAAGGAAGGAAGGAAGGAAGGAAGGAAGGAAGGAAGGAAGGAAGGAAGGAAGGAAGGAAGGAAGGAAAAGTAGAGAGGAAGGAAGAAAAGAAGGAAAGAGGAAGGAAAGAAGAAAAGAATGAAGGGAGGGAGGAAGGAAGGAAGGAAGGAAAGAAGAAAGGAAGGAAACAAGTATTTATTTACAATTTGCCAGACACTGTGCTGTGCACTTTACAAATATCATCTCATTTTATCCTTATAATACTAAGCTCTCTAGCCATGGTCTAGTTAGCTACCATTCAATTGGATAGGTGGAGAGAGGGGAGTAGGAAGTAGAGAGAGCATGATGAAGTGGATTGAACACTGAACTTGGAGTCCAAAAGTCTAGGTTTGATTGCTACCTAGTTCTTCCTCTTGGTTGTAGTAGGCCTCTGTATAAGTCACTATAGCTCTTTAGCCTTATCATCTGGAGAATGGGAATAAATACTCAGTGCCATCTCATAAGGTTCTTGTCAAGAAAAGTTTCCAAAGACTAACATACTATAAAAATGTGGGCTTTCGGGGGCAGAGCCAAGGTGGTGGAGTAGAAACAGCACGTCCAAGTCACTCTCCCCCCAGATTACCTCCAAACTATGTAAAAGGGGACTCTGAACAACTTCTGGAGCCCCAGCACCCACAGAACAACACAGAGAAGCTAACCTCCCACTAAGAACAGCCCAGCAGCCCTGCAGGAAGGACCAGCACAGCTCTCTGGGAGCCTGCAGCACAGCGCACAGCGCAAGGAGAGCCAAGCCCAGGTCCACCTGAGCCAGCAGCCGGTTGGAGGGACCCCAGAACACCAGTGGCTGTGGCGATTCCAGAAATATCAACATAGACACACCTAGGACAAAGTGAGAGCTTAGTGCCCTATGGACTTTGGGACCATTATTTGGGGAATGTGTTGGCTTCCTCCCCTGGGGGCTAGAAGTGGCTGAGGAGACACGCCATTTTGTAGTTTTCAGTGGCAGCTCCAGCTCCTGGCCTGCGAACTGTAGGGAGATCCAGCGATCAGTCTTGGGGGGGTAATCACTCTTGCTTTAACCTCCTTGGATCTGGATTGTTAATCTGGGGGGGGAGGGAGGTCTGGGGTGGGTATCCAGCTTGCCAGAAAGCTGTGAAGACCCCAACGTTCAGGACGAAAGCTCTCCTGTCTGGTGGCAGAGGCCTACTGTGGCAACAAGCCCAAAAGTCAAGTAATTAAGTGGTAACATGTCAAGGCAAAGGAAACAAAATAAAAAGAAAAATGCAACCTTAGACTCCTATTTTGGGGGCAAAGAGGATTGAAGCATAGAACAGGGGGAGGACTGTGAGGTCAGAAATCCTGGTTCAAAAGCCCCAAAGGAAAACATGAGCAGGTTACAGGCCATAGAGGACCTTAAGAAGGACTTTAAAAATCAAATAAGAGAAGTGGAGAAAAAAATTGGGAAGAGAAATGAGAAGGATGCAGGAAAAGTATGAAGTGAAGGTCAACAGCCTGATTGAGGAAAACAACACCTTAAAAAATAGACTAATTCAAATGGCAAAGGAGGCCCAAAAGGGCAATGAGGAGAAGAATGCCTTAAAAAGACGAATTTTCCAGATGGAAAAAGAATCTCAAAAGTTCACTGAGGAGATTCATTTCTTCAGAGTTAGACTGGAGCAAATGGAAGCTAATGACTTTATGAGAAATCAAGATGCTGTTAAGCAGATCCAAACAAATGAAAGAATAGCAGGCAATGTGAAATATCTCATGGGAAAAACCACTGACCTGGAAAATAGATCCAGGAGAGACAATTTTAAAATTATTGGACCACCTGAAAGCCATGATCAAAGAAAGAACCTAGAAATCACCCTTCAAGAAATTCTCAAGGAAAATTGCCCTGATGTTTTAGATCCAGAGGGCAAAATAGAGGTTGAAAGAATCTACTGATTACCTCCTGAAAAAGAAAAAACAACTCCCCAAAAAGAAAACTCCCAGGAATATTATAGCCAGGTTCCAGAATCCCCAGATCAAGGAGAAAATACTACAAGCAGCCATGAAGAATCACTTTCAATATTGTGGAAACACAATCAAAATAGCCCAGGACCTGGCAGCTTCTATACTGAGGGATCAAAGGGCATGGAATATGATATTCCAGAGGGCAAAAGAGCTGGGAATGAACCTAAGGGACACCTACCCAGCAAAACTGAGTATTTTGTTTCAGGGGAAAATATGGTCATTCAGTGGAATAGAGGACTTTCAAGCGTTCTTGAGGAAAAAACCAGAGTTGAATAGAAAATTTGACATCCAGACACAAGAAGCAAGAGATGCCTGAGAAAGTAATCAGGGAAAAGAAATCAAAAGGAACTTATCAAAATTGAACTATTTACATTCCTGTATGGAAAAACAATAACTGTGACTGATGATACATTTCTCAGTATGAAAATAATGGAAGAAGGGTGTATGGTCATATGACTACATATGTGAATGTGTGTATATATGTTTACAGTTATGTATGGATAGAGGGCATAGGTTGAATTTGTTGGGAAGGCATGATACCTGAGGGGTGAAATTATGAGGTGAGAGAGGAAAGTGACAAGAGGAGATGGAGAGAGACAGGGTAGGGTAAACTATCTCATGTAGAAGAAGCAAGGGGAAGTGGCTGCATGGGAGGGGAAGAATAGGAAGGCAAAAAGGTAAAACCACATTCTCACTGAATTTGGTTCAGGGAGAAAATGACATACATACTAAATGGGATATCTCAACCTGCAGCAGAATAGGGGGAAGGGGGATGAGAGTGGGATGATGGATGGGAGGGCATCCTTGGGGGGAGGGGAGGTTGGAAGTACCCACTATAGAAGAGGGACAGGATTAAGTAGGGAATGGACCAGGTGGGGGGTGGGATGGGTGGGAGCAAACTATAAGCAGCCTTGTACAATATATCTACTATGGTAATGTTTTGCATAGCTAGACATGTACAACATATACTGAATTACTTATCTTCCCGGAGGGAATGGGTGACAAGGGAGGAAGGGAATTGATCTGAAATCCGAGGTCTTAAAATTAAATGTTTCAAATATATATAAATGGTATTATTAATACTCTTTTGCTTGTAATTGGGAGATAAAATGTGCAGGCATTGGGGCACAGAGATTCACCTTCCTCTAATGGAAAAGTCAAAGGGGGTATGGGAGAAGATATGGGAGAGAGCAGATTGGAGGAAGAGATATCTTGTGGGACTGGTAATCTGGGATGGTGGGTAGGGGAAAAACGGGGGAAAAAAATTGTAACTCAAAATCTGGTGGAAATGAATGATGTAAAACAGAAGTTAATAAATCATTTGTTAAAAAAAATGTGGGGGGCGGCTAGGTGGCGCAGTGAATAGAGCGCCTGCCCTGGAGTCAGAAGGACCTGAGTTCGGAGCCGGCCTCAAACACTTAATCCACACAAACAAAAACCTAGCCGTGTAACCTTGGGCAAGTTACTTAACCCCAATTGCCCTAAAGGGGTGGCTAGGTGGCGCAGTGAGTAAGAGCGCTGGCCTCGGAGTTGGGATGACCGGAGATCAAATCCGGCCTCAGAAAATGAGCACCCACGCATAAATAATGACTAGCCGTGTAACCTTGAGCAAGTTACTTAACCCCAATTGCTTTAAAAAAAAATGTGGGCTTTCGATTACTTCTGTCTGGGGGAATTCGTGTTGGTAATTTTTAATTGACCCTATTGGTTACGTGTCATATAAAAATTATGTTAACTGAACCTCTATCCCTATGATAAAATTCAAAGATTCTTAATGAAATTTAAATATATTATTCTTTATTAATGTATATTTGTCATTGTAACAAACACTAAAATCTTTGTTTCAAGCAAAGAATTCGTATCTTTGTCTCTCTATGGAATATTTGCAGTACGTAGTATGTACCTCCTTACCTCATTCCTTTTGTATAAGTGTTATTTATGTTCTCATCTAATTATACGGTAAAATGCTTAAGTAACTAGCTTTGTACCCTGAGAATTCAGCAAGGACCTGGCACTTAATTTGGTTGAGTGAATTATTATAATTAATTGTTAACAATTATAGATCAATAAGTATTACTATTATATATTTTACAATAACATATCATCAATATATATGTTATTATAATAATGATTAGTAATAATAATAATAATAATAATAATGGCTAACATTTATATAGCATTTCAAAATTTACAGAGTGCTTTACAAATATTATCTCATTTAATCCCCACAACAACCCTAAGAAGTAGATGCTATTATTGTCCTCATTTTATGGATAGATGGATGGATGGATGGATGGATGGATGAATAGATGATAAAACAATTGTACTAACCACTAAGTGCTGGTGACAAAAATGCAAAAATCAGGCCCTGCTGTCTAGGAGTTGACCTGCTGATGGGAAAAACAACATACATAGGGAAGTGGACAGCATGGAGCGTCACTGTAGTCCAGAAAGTTCCTGGAATTATCAGTGAAGAAATAGAAGGGGTAGATTGAAACATTCCTTCCAAGAACAAGAGCAGACTTGATTTGATTATAAATCCAGATTTGATCTGGGGAGAAGGGAAATGGAAAGGAGGAAAGAAGAAAGGAAATACAGCTGATGAGAAGATGACCTGGGAAAAAGGAATAGAGGAAAGCATGGCTAGGGTTCACCTAAAATAATGAATCAGAAGAGGCTGTCTCCCATCAATGAGTGCTTGATACATATTTGGTGAACTGAAGTGTGATAAAAAAATATATATATATATAAACATGCACAGACATATATGTACATAATACATATATGAGTGTACATGTGTATGTATATATGTTGGGGAATATATTGTATGTATATTGTAGGTCTATACACAGACACATACATATATGTATATATACACATATGTGTATACACATAGATGTAGGTAAATACACGTAAACATGTATAGGTGACAGGTGAGATAGAACTGTGAACTAAGATGCAGGAAAAAATTTGTTTATGAGACATGGCTCTATTTCTTACCATTTGTATTCCTGGACAAGTCACTTGACCTCTGGGAGTGAATTTAAATGCACAGTCATATGGTTACAGAGGTATTATCATCATTGCCTAGAACATTTCCATTTGCATACTTAATAGGAAATTTTAATTTATCAGTCAAGTTTCATTAAAAACAGGAAATACTTAACATGTTTACCATCAACTTTCAGGTACTTGGCGTCCCTGGTGAATCCAGCCTTCTGCCTCTATTTTCTTCATTTCCAAATGTGTAAATGTCACCTTCTTGCAGGCCTGAAATAATGAGGATTGGTCCCATGGAATATTACTTTACTTCTGATCATTTCCAAATACCAGGAGTATAGCAATTCACAGCACTTTGGGAAAGGGGAGGTCTAGAGAGCCCGGATGATTCACCCTTAGTTTTTAAAATAAAAGCTAATTCTCCATCTTTAGAAGTTTGAAAGCAAAGTCTGCATGACTTCCTGCTGGGGATATTATCGAAGGTATTCATTCCACAGTCAGGGGCCTGGATTAGACAATGTCTAAGGTGACATTCAAACTCCAGGTTTCTATGAATCAATTCATTGTTTTGATGATGTCACCCTTCTACTCACAAATTTTCAGTGACTCATCACGGCCTGCTAAATAAAGTATAAACTGCTTATCTTAGCATTTAAATCCTCCACAATCTGTCTCTAACCCACCTTTCTAGACATTGACTTTCGTGTAATCTTCATTTCAGGAAATCTAGAGTACTGGCTGACTCCCATTTTCATTTTGCTCTCATCCATTTTCATGCTTTTTTTCTCCTCTTTCCCCAGTGACTATTTTTTTTTTTCTATTGAAATACTTCTTTCCTTTCAAGGCCTAAGTCAATTATTACATTTTCCATTAATCTTTCCTTGATCCCCATATCTCTTCCCAACTGAAAATGATCTTTCTTTCCTTGAATTTTTTGACACTTTTCTAGCTTTCTCCTTTGTCCTTATCACATACCTCCTTCTATTAAATTTACTTGAATATGTATCTTTTCCTCTGAACTGAAGTAGAAGCTTCTCTAGGGTAAAAATTATGCCATTTTTCATTTTTTGCATCTCATAGAGTCCCTTGCAAACAGCAGGTGCTTAATATATATATATTTTTTTGCTTTTTGGAGGGCATTTGGGGTTAAGTAACTTGCCCAAGGTCACACGGCTAGGTTTTTGTTTGTGTGTGTGTTATGAGGCCAGATCTGAACTCAGGTCCTTCTGACTCCAGGGCTGACACTCTACTCACTTCGCCACCTAGCCACCCAGGTGCTTAATAATTTTTAACTGAAGTCTGTGATTTGGAATTTGAGGTCGAGATGTCTGTAGAGACTTTGGGGATAATAAAGTCTTTTCCATGTGTTAGCATGGTAAAGCAAATATTAAAACTCATCTCCTCTCTGGTATTAATCCATGTGAACAATATCTGGGAAAAGACAGGTTCAGAGCAAAGTTCTTTGGATATGGATAGAATTGTCCTGCTTAATCAAGGCAAAATGCTAAAGCAGCAGTTCAAGTTGTTGTAAATAATTTGATGACAGATGATCCTAATACTGAATAGTCTGATGGAGGGAAAAAACCTGGATTTGGAATCAAGAGACTGGAATTCAGAGAATTATAAACTGTCAGAGGAGGATGGGACCTTAGAAGTGATCAGATCCAGGGATGACTTAATAAATGTTTAGCTACCAGCTTTCTGGTAAAAAAAAATGTACATGTGACACATTTTAGTTTAATATAAATTATTATAATTTTCATCATCATTTTCTTATGTGTAGATAATTAAAAAACAAGTAAAATGCTGATTTGTGGTATTTGCAAGTTTCTGAGGTATAAATGCCCCCCACATTGAAAATTTAATAATTGGCTCTCAAGACCAGGTTCACACTACCTCCAGTTCACCCCTACTAAATGCCAACAAATTAGGCAAATCATTTGACCCACTTGCTATCTTTTTCCTCATCTCTACAATGGAAGCTGGATTGTATTATCTCCATGGTTTCTCCAATCCCTAATAATCCATGCTCTGAGCTGTAATGTTAGATGGTGTAATGGTCTTTACAGCTTTAATATTGTAAGTCCTGATCTCTTCCAGTCAAGGAATTCTATATTCTCTTTCCTTAAATTCTTGAATCTAAGTATTCTTATAGTTTGAGCACTCTCTGTTCTAAGATCCTCTCCAGCTTTAACAATATAGAAAATCAGGAAAAACAAGAAAGGTATCATAAGATTGGAGAAGGCAAAATATTTTCCCAAAAGAAAAGAGAATAGAGAGTGTAAAATACATGTCACTAAACTTGACTCTAATACTTAGGGAAATTATAGAGCTGATCATTAGAGACATATTTATACAACATCTATATAGGGAAGCAATGTTTATGTGAAACCAACATGGTTTCAGCAAGAACAGGCCATGCCAGACTCACTTCACTTTCTTTTATGGCAAGATTCCTAAGCTGAAAGATGAGGAGGGTGCTGTGGATATGGTTTTTCTAGATTTTAGCAAAGCTTTTGATAAAATATCTCATACTATTTTCATGGAGAAGATGGGGAGATTCAGATTAAATAATAATGCATTCCAATGAATTAAGAAGTGGTTGAATAACCAGACTGGAAGCACAGCTGTTAATGATTCAATTCCAATTTAGCAGGAAGTCTCTGGTGGAATGTGTCAAGGATCTGTACTTGGCCTTGTGCTATTTAACATTTTTATCAGTGACTTGGGGAAAGGCATAGGTGGGCTACTCATCAGTTTTCAGATGACACAAAGGTCCACCTAATATAAGAGATGATAGAGTCAAGATCCAGAAAGGACTTGACACCACTGGGCTGAATGTAATAAGGTGAAATTCAATAAGGATAAACATTAAATCTTACAAGTGGGCACAAAAAAAGATCTGTTTCACCCACATAAAATGGTGAGAGACATGGTTATGCGGTAACTGGAGTGAAACAGATCCAAGGATTTTAGGAAGTCATGAACCCAATATGATTCATTAGTGTGATAAAACAACCTACATGGCTTTCTGAAATAGGGAGGTGACAGATTACTGTGTTCTGCCCTCATCAGATCTCAGCTGGGATATTGTGTTCATGTCTAGAAACCAAAATTGAAGAAGAACATCTATAAGCTAGAGAAATGGTTCTCAAAGTATGATTTGTGGACGCACAGAGGTCCCTATAACTCTTTCATGAAGTTCTTTAAATTCAAAACGAATTTCATAATTATATTAAGAAGTTATTTGCCTATTAAAATGTTTCTCCATCTTCCAAATCCATACCTTTATAAGGCCAGGTTCTATTCATATATTTCAACTGAAACAAGATGTTGCAACAGATTGAATGTAGAAGCAGATATGACAAGCCATCTGTCTTCTGTTAGGCCAGACATTAAAGAGATTTGCACAAATACATAAAACAATGCCATTCTTCTCACACTTTTTTTTGTTTTGGAAAATATGGTTAATTTCATAAAAATGTTATATTTAATATAATGTATGTTATATATATAATAAGTTTCTTATTTTTATTTTAAATGGATTAATACACATTTTTGAAAATGTATCAGTTTTAATTTCCAATCTGGTAAATATTAGTAGATATAATTCATATAAGCAAAAGCTCTTTTGGGTCCTCAACCATTCTGAAGATTATAAAGGGTCATGAAAGCAAAAGGTTTGGGAGCCACTGAGCTAAAGAGTGATCAGAAGAAGACAACCAGGATTGCAAAGGGCCTCAAATTCATAGCATATGAGGATATATTGAAGGAAATTGGCATAGTCTGCTTGAAGAAAGGGAGACTTGGGTGGGTGTGGGGAGACATGAGGGCCATGTTCAAACATCTGAAGGACTATCCTATGGAAGAGGGAATAGACTCATTCTATTTGATCCCAGAAGGTAGACATAGGAACAAAGGTATGAATGTAGGTTTTATGTCAAGAAGAACATCTGAATGATTATAGCCATTCCAAGTAGAATGTGCTGCCTTGAGAGATGGCAGGTTCCCACTCTTTGGAGGTCTTCAAACAGAAGCAAAACGATCACTTGTCCAATGTGTTACAGATTCCTTTCCCTCCCAACTCTCAAAATATATGATCCTGTGATTTCTAGGACTTGGTGCCTTTACTACTTGATGGAGAGTGGAAGTGGATATCAACTCCCTAAAAGGTTTAACTGGCAGGAAGCTTTCCTACAAAATTCTGGAGACAGGACAATATTGTGCCATGGATACTCTCTCAAGAGCTAACTTTATTTCTGAGAGCAGACCAAAGAAAAGGAAACATTTCATTTCCCCAAAGAATGTATTCTTTCGCCTAATTTTTGGAAATTATGGCATTAGGTGACCTCCCTGTCTTCGGTATTCTCTTCCACCCCCTGTTTCCTATCCATCTTGCTCAAGTTGTGATTTTCTGATGTTTTACTCATCAGGTCCTTTCCCTGATCTCCAGCCTTCCATAGCTCTCCATTTCTTCCAGATTAAAATTTGATTTCTAATGCTAGCATTAGAAGACCTCTGCTGTCAAGCTCCAGCCCACCCTTCAAGTCATACCTCCCAGTGCTCTTTACCAGGAACTTTCTTCTAGATAGCAGAGTACATGACACCCATATTCTCACCTTTGTATTTTTGCTCACCTGGATTATTCAAACTAGAGTGACCTCTCCTTCTTATCTGAGTAGACGAAACTTCCCCATGTATCAATGTAGATTAGTCCTTACCTTCAGTCCAAGGAATCTCCTCTTGTCAGGTCATAGGATTACCCAAGTAGTTCTAAGATCTGGTTGTGAATCTGGACATGGCTACTTATTAGTATGAAATTAATCAAATCATTTAACCTCTATAGGAGACACCTTTCCCTTCTCCATTAGAGATATTCAGCTCAAAGGGACCTCAGAGACCAACTAGTCCAACCCTTTTATTTTACAGATATAGAAAGTGAGGACCAGGGAAATTAAGGGACTTGACCTAAACCCATCCACAATGATCTTTCTCTTATCTGAGCTCCTAAAGTATTTAGTATCTTTACCCCTCATTTGAGCTGCATATGTTCTGAGTGCTAATTTTTATGTCTCTAATAATGCCAACACAAAACTGGTAACTCTCATTTCTGTAAGACTTCATTGCCTACAGAGCATCGTCCTCACAGCAAAGCCCTAGAGGCAGGCAGTATAAACATTACTATTCACATATTCCAAATGAGGAAACTGATCATAAGAGAGGTGAACAGATTGTCCTAAGTCACAAAGACTTTAAGCAGCTGAGCCTGAATTCAAATGCAGGTTTTCTGACTCTAAGCCCAGTGTTCTTCCCTGAGAGCACTTAAAGCCCTTCCCCTCTATCAATCTCAATCTCCTCATCTGAAGAGTGGGGATAGTCATTCTTTTGAGCAATCTCAATCTCTTAACCTCTCTGCTACTCAAATTCCTCATCTGTAAAATAAGGGGAGGGTATACTCAGTGGCCTCCCAGTTTCTTTCCAGCTGTAAATATGTAATCCAATGATCCAGGCTACCTCTCCAAATAGCTTGGCATATCCTTAATTAACTGTGCCTCACAATTCTTTGGTAAATCATAAAGCTCTTTATGAATGTCACCAATGGTGATGACTGTTATTGTTCTTAGAATTGTTGTTATTTTGCAGCCACTTCAGGACCTAGCCTTATCCTGGGCATGTAGTAGGGACTCAACAACTCTGAAGAGTTCTAAGATCTGGGTGTGAATTTTGCCTTGACTACTTATTAGCTGTGACATTGAGTAAACCATGTGACCTCTAGGAACCTCCATTTCCATCTCTGTTCCATGAGAATACTAATGCTTGAACTACTTAAGGCTCAGAGTTATTGTGAGGATCGGATGTAATAATGTATGTAAAGCACTCGGTATCCATAAAGAGTATTATAAATGTGAGTGACTACCATCATCATCATCATCACCATCACCATCATCCTCATAATAATAATTAATATTATCATAAATAATAATAAATCCATCATTATTATTGTATTTCCCTCATTAGTGCTGGTTCTTATAATTAAAGCATGAAGAATTGTTCGGTTATTTGATTAGTTCATCTCTTCCTTTGGTGGACATCCCCTTTAGGTTGTGAGTGGAAGCCTTTACTAGGTTGTTTTCTAGATATCTGCCCAAGCCAAGAGAGAGAGACCCTATATCATGTCCAGTATTTTTTACCATGTCTCACTCACCTTTCCTTGTTGCTGGCTCCCTCCCAGGTACCACCTTTGATTAAGTCTGCAATCAGTGAGGAAGCCACGGGAAGCCACAAGTCCTCTTCTTCCAAACAAGCTTGAACCTCTTCTTATTTTGACCCCCAGGGTAGCTAGTGAGAGAAAATCAGTAGCATCCACAGCTGGAGCCCCTGTAAGTGGAAGAGGCACAGTTAGTATGACATTGAAAACATCCTTTAACAGTGTACACAAGGCAACATGAGCCAAGTGGCTAATCGCAGGGGAGGCTTCTCCAGACACCATGGATTCCTGACTGTTTGTACTTTGTATACCTTTTTCTTTAGCCTCTTCTAATCCTCTAACCAGAGTCAGAGGGAGGGGGATTTGCAGAGAGAAAGCCTGAAGCCTCCTACTTATTTCTGGTGATTTACAGGAGCTACAAATGATACTTCCTAAATAGCACTACTAAGGTCTAAAAAGTGCTGGACAAGAAACTTGAGGCTTTAGAAATGTACTACTGTCTGTCAAAAGGAAAGGCAAATTTGGGAAGTGAACACTTTATAAGAAAGACTTCTCAGACATCTGGACCATGGATTTAAATCTAGGAATGATGGACTTATGGCCAGAGACAGAGGACAACTAACAAGCACTGATAAAAAAATTTTGTCTGAGGTCTTACCCTATCTAAGCAAAAGGACTTTATATTTAAAAGGGAAAGGAATAAGTGTTATGAAGCACCTGCTTAACATACATTATCTTTTCTGATCTTCACAACTATCCTGGGAGTTAAGTGCTCTTATCATTCTGTTTTTAACAGTTGAGGAAAGAGGCATACAGAGATGAAATGGTTTGTCCAGGGTCACTAACTAGTAAATATCTGAGATCAGATTCATCTAGCTCCATCTCCATATTTCAGGGAGTAACTATAATCTAAAATAAAAGGTGGTTGTATAGAGAGCCAAAATATCACTAGGAAAAATGTAAGAGAAGGCCAAATTTTTTTTCTACTTCAAATGTCTATACACAAACTCACAGAATATAGGCAACAACAAAAAACAGTGATCTTACCTGAAGCAGTAAAATTTGTCTTCCTAGGCACCCATTGAGACTTGGATAGGTTAGGGCTCATAATTGAAATGTACTTTTGGAAAAACATATCTTATTCTAAAGGAACATGATAGTTAAGATAGTGATAGAAGAGGGGACTGGAAGAGTATAATTGTATATTCAGAACATATATATATATATTTGAGGACATGAAGAAAAGAGATGTAGGAAGGAAAAATGGTGCATAGCATTTGGTTGAAAATCAGGGGAGATAGCAATAGAAGCAAAATTATCATCAGAGTATACTACAGACCACTTGGACAGGAAGAGAAAATCAATGAAGAGCTTTGGAAAAATTTCACCAGCCTCACATTATACAATAGTGGTGGGGAAATTCAATTGTCTTGATAGCTACTGAACATCTCTAGGTAAAAAGCAAAGGGGACAATAATTTCTTCACTTCCTTAATGGTATTTTCATCTTTTAAAGGGTAGAAGAACTGAATAGGAGAACTGCTATGAGAGACCCAATTTTTACCAATAAAGATACTAGGATAGAAATGATGGAAACTTTACAAGAAAACAAATATTCCAACATAAAATTTGTGATGAAGGGGAAGAAAATCAGGAATAATCTGAGATGTATCCTAGATTTGGATAGAACAAATTTCATAGGCTTCATAGAAAGTATAGGTAGGATATATAGTCTATGACTGTACCAGGGAAGTCAACCCAAGAAAGAGGGAATGATCACAAGAAAGAAATTTTGATTATACAAAGAGAAACAATTCAAATAATGGGGGAAATGAGGGCATGATCAGTGTGGTTTTGGAGGCAAGTCATTAACAAACTGAGATTTTTAACATATATAAACATAAGATGGAAACAAAGGCAGTTAATTAATGATGAATTAAAAAGAAATAAAAGTATAGCTCTCTAAGAATCTGTAGGAGTGCCAAAGCTCAGAATGATCTGAAAACAGTGGATGCTATGGACATCAAAAGGAATTATTTCTTTTTTTTTTAATCTAAAAAAATTACTTTTTTCCCTCCCACCCATCCCACCCCCCACCTGGTCCACTCCCCACTCTGATCCTGTCCGTCTTCACAAGTGGGTACTTCCAACCTCCCCTCCCCCCCAGAATGGCCTCCCCTCCATCATCTCCCCCCTCCCTTCCCCCTTCCCCCCACTCTCCTGCAGGGCGAGACATCCCATTTAGTATGTATGTCATTCACTCCCTGAGCCAAATTCAATGAGAATATGGTTTTGCTTTTTTGCCTTCCTGTTCTTCCCCTCCCCCACAACCACTTTCCCCTGCCTCTTCTACATGAGATAGTTTACCCTACCTGTCTCTTCCCATCTCCTCTTGCCACTTTCCTCTCTCACCTCTTAACTTCACCCCTTAAGTATCATCCCTTCCCACCAAATTCAACCTGTGCCCTCTATCCATTTATACCTGTAAACATGTATACACACATTCACATATGTATTCATATGCCCATATACCCTTCTTCACTTATTTTCATAATGAGGAAGGTTTCATCAATCACAGTTATTGTTTTTCCATGTAGGAATGTAAATAGTTCAACTTTGATAAGTTCAAAAGGAATTATTTCTAACCCTATTGGTGATAGGACTACTATGTGATGGGGGAGATAGGATAATAATAGTGAATGGGGAAGGACAGTTTTTTTTTGTCATATTTTTATCTGCTGAGAGACTGTTCTTTGGACGAGAAAAGCTGAAACAAATAGACAATAGAGATTTGAAATCTAAAATAAGTAGAAAACAGGAAAGTATAAATATCTGTCCTTGATGAGTTTAAATAGCCAGACCTGGACAACCTATGTTCTGGGCTGTTGAAAGAACTACCAGGTTATGGCTGATAAACAACTATTGTTAATCTTTTAATGACTCTGGAGAACGGGAGTAGTGCCCCAGGATTGAAGAAAGGCAAATATCTCAATTTTCCCAAAAAGGGGGTCAAAGGTCATAAATCTAGAACAGGAAGGGAACCTAGAGGTCATCTGCTCCAACCCCTTCATTTTGCAAGTGTAGAAAATGCAACCTAGAAAGATCACTCAATTTACTCAGTGTCACACATCACACATAAAGCAAGTGATCAGGCCAAGAGAAGAACTCAGGACTTTGGACTTCAGATCCATTGCATGACAATGACTGTCTAAGAGTGTAGTCTGAATCTATATGCCAATGACCTTGACTTTGATTCCTGGTATAATTATAGATTATGTTACTGAAATGATCATAAACTATTTAGAAAATACAGCAGTCATCCTAAAGAGCCTGCATGATTCACTTGTTGTTGTTCAGTTGTTTTTTCAGTTGTGTCTGACTCTTTGTGACTCAGTTTGGAGTTTTCTTTACTAGAGTGACTTGTCATTTCCTTCTCCAGCTCATTTTACAGATGAGGAAACTGAGGCAAATAGCGTCAAGTGACTTGTCCAGAGTCACACAGATAGTAAATGTCTGAAGATGGATTTGAACTCAGGAAGAAGAGTTTTCCTAACGCCAGGCCCAGATCTCTATCCACCGCACCTCCTATGTACATATCTAGACCTTCTTTTGACATTTCCATAAATCAAACCCACTTCTGAAAGTGGAAAATTTGATGGTATCCACTGATGACATTCAAAATAACATGTTAAAGGCCTTGAAAGCCATGTCCCAAACACAAGCTTCAAAATTGTTTTGGCCAATGGCAGTACAGAATGACAGAGTCTCAGAAATTCAGAGAAGGGGAGAAGAAGTGAATAAGCATGTATATAGCACCTACTATGTACCAGCTGGCATTGTACTAATTGCTTTGTGAATATTACTGCATTTGATCTTTACAACACCCTATGAAGTAGTTGCTGAGTTGCTGCTATGATCTCCATTTTACAACTGAGGAAATGAAGAACACAGAGAGACATGCCCATCCTCAGAACTCACAAGAGTTTCTTTTGCAACTTCCTCAACAAGTTTTCATCCAGTCTCTGTTCAAAGTATTAATGGAGAACTCACTACCTCCTCCAATAGCCCAATCCTAATAGCAATAATAATAGCTAGCATTTATATTTTGTTTTAAGATTTGCCAAATAGTTTACACATATTATCTCATTTAATCTTAATCCTCATGCCAACCATGGGAGGTACATCCTATTATTACCCTTATTTTACAAATGAGGCAACTGAGGCAAACTCAAGTGATCAGGGTCACAAACTACTAAAGGTCTGAAACAATGTATTGTACAAGGGAAAGACTGTTCACCTCATAGTAAGAAGAAACCTAGGTTTGAAAGTGATCTTTGACATTTACTAGTTGTGTGGTCCCAGGGAAATCACTTAATATTTCTGAGTCTTCATTTCCAACTCTATAAAGTAGGTATAACATTAATTTTTATATTGCCTACCCCTCAGGGTTCTTGTGAATCAGGTTATTTGTAAACCTTTAAGCACTATGTAAGTGTAAGATGATTTTTATTATTTTCATGTTGGCTGCCTTGAATCATGACAAGAATAATTGGCATTTATATGGCCAATTAGAATTTCTAAGTTCTTTTTCATATGTTACCTGATTTGAAGAAGACTTGCCCTCACTAGTACCTAGGATTTCTGATTAGATTGTTAAAATCTCAGTCTCCTTAAGTTTTAGTCATACTTCAAATTCATACCTAGTACCAAATCTTACATCTGGAAAGATTCTGCTTAAAATAACCCATATTTTATCAAAAATTTCCATCTTCAAGTGGCTTTCCCATTTTCTTTGATTAGCAGAGCTCTTGGAATGAACTCTCCAGTCCTGATGGCTTTGGGCTTTGATTATCACTCAATCTCATTCTTCTCTTAATCTTCGATCAAGAATAATATATTACCCACCCTCTGGTTTATCATCATTACATTGAAATATTTCCTCCATGAAAGGATAGCCTAACTCTCTTCTAAGGAATATTTGGGCTAGCTTTGTTCAGGGGACATTCTCTGTCCCCTAAGTCACCAGCTTACCATAGGCAACATGAGCCTAGAAATCCAAATTATAGTTATCTGTCAATCATCTGCTATAAATTCTAAGAGGTACAAAACAAGAAACATTAGAAGCAAAACTAGAAGGACCTTGAACACAGAATTCTATACGATAGAATATAAGATACTAGCAGTGGTGAGTCACCTTATAACATCTGTGATCTTTGAACACAAAATGTTCAAACTCTTTAGAATCAAGAATAGAGAACAGTTCATGTTCCCTTATTTTACAGTCAAGGAAGAAATTCTCAGGTAAGGGAATTCATGAAGCTAATAGATGGCAAAAAAGAACAAGAACCCAAGTCTCTTGATTCCCAGAACAGTGTTCTTTCCACTGTCAAGCTTCAGTCTCTTTCCTCAAGGACTTGTAATCTATTTAAGGAAACAAAGGAGTGACACAAACATTAAGCAATGATCAAATGCCCGAATATGGCATAAAATTGAGAGATTATAAATACATAGGAGCTGATAGGAGAGGGATAATGTTGAGCTCTCATCACCTTTGTTCTGGACTATTGCAATGGCTCTTTGGACTCTACATTCCTAAAGCACTTAGAATGTCACTCTCTGAGTTCAAATCCAGCCTCAGACACTAGCTGTGCGACCCCTGGGCAAGTAACTTATCCCTGTTTGCCTCAGTTCCCTCATCTGCAAAATGAGCTGGAGAAAGAAATGGCAAACCATTCTAGAATCTTTGTCAAGAAAGGCCCAAATGGTTCACAAAGAGTCAGATATGACTGAAACAGCCTAACAACAATGATGCTGTTTGATATATTTGTGATATGTCTGAGAAACTTGTGACACGTCATAAATAATACTGATTCATGGAAGTTCCACACTCATATCTTTAAAAAATTAAAAATATATTCATATTCAGGTGGATGGGCTATCTGAATCTTTAGAATTTAAATGACTTTCCAAGTTTCCTTAGTATTGGGTTATTGATCTGAGTAAATACATGATTGAATATGTTTGGTCAGTTTCTCCAAAAGACATGTTACTTTTTTTTTTTTTAAAGCATTTGGGGTTAAGTAACTTGCCCAAGGTTACATGGCCAGTTATTTTTGTGTGGGTGCTAAGTATCTGAGGCTGGAACTGATCCCAGGTCCTCCTGACTCTGGGTTGGTGCTCTTACTCACTGCACCACCTAGCTGCCCCAGACATGTTGCTTATTAATGATTGCCCTGACTCTCAATATTCAGAAGAGAAAACAGAGTACCACAAAATGACTTTACTTTTCTAAATTCACAATCAGTTAATATATATTAAGCATTGTACTAAGCTTTGTGAGTACAAAGTAACAGCAAAACTGTTTCTATCCTCAAGGAGTTTGCATTTACACAACTTCTTAGTGGTAGAGCCAGAATTGCTCTGATTTCCCAAAGAGCCTTTGTTGGGCTGGTGAGGAAGGGGGAAAGGACTACAAAATTATTATGGAAAGAAATGAGGAACTGAGAGAATATATCAAGTGACACCAAATAGTAATAATAATAGCTTACATTTTTATTGAGTGCTAAATGAAATTGACATGAGATTTCATTGATATGAAGCTTTAACCTCAGAAACATGAGCTTGCTTTAAATACATACATATATATTTATCATATATATGTGTGTGTATGTATATATGTATATATGAAACTATTTTAGTACAACTAATTTCCTTTGCAATCTTTGTATTTCATTTTATGCATTTAAAAACATGATTCTGAGACGAGGTCCATAAGTTTCGCCAGACTGACTAGTAAAGGGGTCCAGGACACAAAAAAGGTTAAGGACCCCAAGTGTAGGGGTTCTAACAGAGAAATGCCTTTTATTAATTCCGATTGACACTTTTTCCTGCAATTTATGGGCTCAGGATGTTGCCTAGGGGATGAGAGGTACTTTTTTTCAGGGTCACACAGTCTGAATGGAAAAGGGGGGCTGTACATGAGTCCTGGCCTTCCCAACTCCAAGCTAGCTCCTTATCCACTGTACCAGAAGTGTCAGACCCTCAGCCGATGTGAGCTGTAAGAGTCCTGAGATTAAAATATAAATAGGACATTTAAGAAAACAAATAAATTAATAAAAAATAAATGTATAAACATGTGTGGCTTTCCAAATGAGTATTCAGCATACAAACATCTTTATGTATGGATTTAATGGCCCTCATTTCCATTTGGGTTTGACATGACTACACTATAGATTGCTGCCCCTCAGTAGTACTTTATAATATTTTATTAGTATTATTATTATAAATGACAGGTAGCATTTATATGTCACTTCAACATTTATAAAGTACTTTACAAATATTATCTCATTTTATCATCCCAACAACCCTGTGAGGTAGATGCTGTAATTATCCCAATTTTACAGATGAAGAAACTGAGGCTAAGAAGTTAAGTGACTTGTTCAAGAGTTATACAGCTAGTAAGCATCTAAGGTCAGATTTGAACTCAAGTCTTCCTGATTCTAGGTCTAGTGCTCCAACCACCACGCAAGTGCTTTCTGTATGATAAGGTAGCATCATTGTTCTATCAGCTCCATGTTTTTGATTGGGAAATTAAGGCTGAGAGAGACCCAGGACACTTCACTTTGAATCACGTATATTCAGGAGAAATACTGTCAAAGCATGTTGTATAACATGTTTCATGATTTTTACAAGCAGGGATGGGAGCAAATGATTTCTCTCTCTTCTCTCTGGGTGCATTCAATTTTATTTTATTTTTGCATTCTTTTTGGAGGCAATTAGGGTTAGGTGACTTGTCTAGGGTTACATAGCTAATAAGTGTCAGATTTGAACTTAGGTCCTCCTGACTTCAGGGCTAGTGCTCTGTTCACCATATCACCTAGTTGTCCCTTCAATTTTAAGATAGATAAATAAATTCTGAGCTGATGGACCCAAACCCCAGTGTTAATGATGGAGTCATTCATTATAAAATGGATCATAGAATGTTAGAAGAGTACTTCTGAGAAATATTCAAAACTTGTATTTAAATAGCTCTTGGAAGTATATATAAAGTGCTTTACACTCATTATTTCATTTAGGCCTTCTAGCAAACTGCAAAGTAGGTATTATAATACCCATTTTGTAGATTATAAAACTGAGACTCAGAGAGATGGATTTACCTGTGGTTACAAAGTCCCAAAGATGATATCTGAGCATAGATTTTTCCTGACTTCAAATCCAGCGCTCTCTTTCCTATGCCTTAAGTTAGTTTGGGTCCGTACTGCACAGGAACTTGAAAAACAAAGGAGAGTTCCTATGTGCAATGTGTTATCACTGAAAATTTTTGAGGTGAAGAAAGTAACTGACAGGGCTCAAGCCTGTTGGTTAGAGAAATGTCTATCCCAAGCATGTGAAGATTTTCCGCAGTAAAATGGTGAGATGAGAACAAATAATTGAACCTCCCTAGCCTTACTATGCCTATATCTAATGGGGGAAGATGCTTTGGGAGCTGGTGCAGCCTTTTGTGCCCCCTCAAACCATATAACATTGGAAGTTCCTTGCTTGACCCAATTGTAAGGCCAATAAGGCCAAGTATAGAAGAAAGTCTTTGATTCCGAGTCAAAGATCCTGGATTTATAACCTCACTATTGCTTCCCACCTTAAACTTTGGATACTCAACCTCTTTGGTACCCAGTTTCCTCACTTGTGAATTGAAAAGGCTAGATTATTTGTCCTTATAGGTCCATTCCAACTCTATACCCCATGATCCTGCTTTTCCTCAATCTCAGTCATTAGCAGAGTCACAGTTTATTTCTTCTAGGATCTGGTATCCATGCTCTGTTTGTCACACCAAGTCCATGTGTATTGAAGCATCTGAAATATTTCTAGTTTGAAAACAACTCTGGTACATGAAGGATCATTTTCAAAACTTCAGGGACAAATTTTGTCCATTAACCAAGAGTTTCTACACATGATCCATATATAATAGTGTGCTCAATTGGAATGAACACTACTTTCTGAAATGGGAAGACGGGGTGAAAAATGGGCAATTCCACCAGCTACAAGTAATTAAAGAAATACTCTCAAGACAGCAACCTTCAGATTTAAAAAATTATCCTCTCCCCTAGTGTTTCTCCTAGTATTGGGGATCACTGAAATGGAAAGAATCTTCATAATCAATTATTTTATTTCACCTCTGAGTCTCTTTGTAAGATTTTTGCATCTCATCTATCTAGTGCAATGGACAAGTGCATATGTGTGACTAAATGGAAAGATTCCTAAATTGGGAGACTTGTCGACATTTATCTAGTCTTTGAATGTTGGCCAATCACTTTAATCCTCATGGTAACCCTGTGAAGCAGGTACTATTATTATCCTCACTTTATAGATCAGTAAACTGAGGCTCTATTCACCGTGCCAAGTAGCTGCCCCTAGCCTTTCATCTTGCTGTTGCTACTCTTGACCTCCGTGGCTCAATTTATTGTTTGAGTTTCTAGTTGCCTCATTGGATGAGATAATCACAAAATGGGGAGCCTCATGTTACTGCAGACAGATACTGAAAAAAATTAAGAGCCAAACCTATTCATTTAATTTTCTAAAAATTGTCTCATGCCAGGATTTTTGTATAACTTAAGGTATTTTTTAGCTGTAAAGTCAATTTTTGTGGGTACAATGATAAAATAATACAGGATATATGTCAAAAATTAGAATACGGAAGTTGCTCTATTTTATAAGACATTGGAATTGGGGACTAAACAACCTCTTTTTTTTTTCTTTTTTGGAATGGACCTTGGACTAAATAATCTAGGAAGTCCTGTTTGAGTCAGTTCACATTTCTCAGTCCCCCCATCTTTGAAATGGATGCAATTCAATTATTTTTTTCCTCAATTCTACATTGTGCTATCCTCTAGAGAAGACACAAAGACTTGGTCTCAACAGCCATTCATTAGGGAGAAGGCTATAACATTATTTGCAGAAGCAGATAATGATAATATAGAGCAGAGATTCTTGAACTTTTTCCACTTTTTGGTTTCAACAGTGTTAGTTGATATTGCATGGCCTGAAGAAATATAGTACAAAGTATGGATGCTTTGTATTCAGAACCTAGGCTGCAGTGAAGTTATGGGATACACCATCAGTTAACACTGTTAGAAATACCTCATATTTTTTACGAGTCTGATTTTGAATTAATTTTTGGTCGTTGGTGTTCAGAAACCTTTTACCCTTTTAACTGTTGCCAAATTTTTCACGACCCCATATCAGGTCGCAACCCACAGTTTAAGAAGCGCTGAACAGAATAATACAGAATAATGTAAAATAATACTGATAGGGTAATTAAGAAATACAAGCATCTGTTCTATGTAATGTCAGAAGGAAGAAAGATTATCATTTGTGGATATATGCAGAGGAGATTTTCTTTGGTTTGGACTTTAACTGTTCAGTAATAACTAGTAGGCAGAGCCGAAGAGGGCATTTCAGGCATGGAGAGCAGTGTGAATGACCCAAGTTCTATCGCTCTGATCCTGGGTTAAGTCACTTGAGCTGTTTAACCCTGCCACTCGCTTCATGAAAAGGCATGTGCATATTGTCACACTCTAAGATAGAGCTGAGGTTACAAGGTTAGTTAGAGGAAAGTAGTTTGTAGGGATTATTGTGATATATGATTGCAAGTTTTTTCATTGTTGTTTTTGTTGTCAGGGCAGGACGGACCAAGTACAGCCAGAAGAAGGAATCTACTCAATAGGGAATGCCTGGAAGACTTTGAAAGTCTAAAACCAGGAATTTAAACAATAAGGTAGAAAGGAGCAGGCAAGTATAAAAGGCTGCTTCTCAAAAGTTCCCGTGAGGGATACTTATCAACTGTCGAATGGATTAACGAGTTGTGGTATATGATTGTGATGGAATAGTGTTGTGCTATAAGAAGCGGTAAAGGAGAGAGTTTCAGAAAAGCCTAGGAAGACTTATATGAACTGATACAAAGTGAAATGACTAGAAACAAGAGAACATTGAACACAGTAACAGCAATATGGTAATGATAATCAACTATGAAAGACTTAGCTACTGATGATCAAGACAATAATCCAAGACTTTTAAAGGACTCATGATAAAAAATGCTATACACCTCCAGAGAAAAAACTGATGAAGTCTGAGTGAGGATTGAAGCATATTTTTTCCAGTTTCTTTATTTTTCTTGCTTTTGTTGCAACATAGCTAAGAAATTATGTTTTACCTTACTTCACATATATAATGGGTATTATATTTCTTGTCTTCTCCCTAAGTGAGCCAAGGGATTGATGGAAGGAGAGAATTTGGAATTGAAAATTTAGAATAATAATTTTAAAAGCCTTTGCAAAAAGAGCCCTGAGTTTGAACTCAGAAAACCTGGGTTCACATCTCAACTCACTTGCTATCTATATAAATTTAAGTTACTTAAATTCTCTGTACATCAGTTTCCTTATCACTTAATCCACAAATATTTATTAAATACTTATTATATTCAAAGCACCATGCTGTTTAGGTGGGGGCTCTGACCACCCAAAAACTGTTGGAGCTTCATGATATGTTGTGGTGGAACCATCTCAAAGAATTCTGTCAAACAACCTCTA